>CAUYSK010026827.1:0-15040 GCA_963575035.1 Avahi laniger | reverse complement strand
AATTGGACAACTAAAAATATATAGAAAAAATTAGCCGGGCATGGTGGCACATGTCTGTAGTCCCAGCTACTCGGGAGGCTGAGGCAATAGGATCGCTTGAGCCCAGGAGTCTGAGGTTGCTGTGAGCTAGGCTGATGCCACGGCACTCACTCTAGCCAGGGCAAAAAAGTGAGACTCTGTCTCAAAAAAAAAAAAAATGTGTGTGCTGGTTCTGTAAATACTGTATATTAAGGTCAGCACTTTTCCCCAAATCTTATGCAGGGAAAAGCACTGGCAAAACCTATTATTCTTTGTTATATGTAGTGATTATAGAAAGAACAAGTTTTAGTTTAACCTTTTTTAATAATAATTTAAAAAGATCATTATGGAAAGTTCTTTAAAAATAACTGCCCATAATCCCACCAGCTTAGCATAGTGCTTCTGTGCATATTCTGTCTTCCTTTTGCTCTTCTCATGACTTGAAATCTGTTTCTCAAAACTAGGTTTTTTTAAGGTACTGGGTCAGCTTACAGAGACTGGAGTTGTCAACCCTGAACAATTTATGAGTAAGTACTATACCCTCTTTTTCCTGAATGAAGAGAAAAAAAGGAAACAAGATTTTATTTTTGTTTAGAGCTTTGTTCAGTGCTTGTGGTTTTGTTCAAACAGCTGGAAGTTACTCAAATAACAAATTAGCTGTTTTCTTACTTAAATGTTTAATGTGGCTGAGGTGTTCTAGAATCCAAATGTGGTGATAATATCGTTTGGCAAAACACCTGACTGCTTTTTAGATAAGCACTATAGCATAGGACCTAGGTGGCAGCTCTATAGATTTTTCATTTTTTATTGTGGTACAGGCAGTCCTCTGGTTACGGATGACCCAACTTACAGCATTCTGTTCTTATGAACAGGCTCCACATAAGGATAATCTATTAAATTAAATTAACAATTCGGGAATTATAATAGTTTCCTCTGCCCATGTAAACAAATCCACATGGCATAAGCGGTTTGTTGGCACAGCATCTGTACACTAGTGGCTCAGTCTCATTGTTTATAGTGTGGCTTACACATAGCATCACTTTCATCTTAATTTTTTATTCAATTTTGTGAGTCTGTGTTTACCCCTACAACATGCTTCCAGTCCACTGCAAGTCCAGGTAAGCCTGCATCAAAGAGAAAGGTGATTACAATGGAAATGGAAGTAAAAATAATTAAGCATTCAGAGAAAGGCCAGATGCCATCATTCATTGGGAAAGCATTAGGCCTTAATTGCTCAGCTATCAGAACAATTATAAATGGAACATGTGAAAGGCAGTGCCCCAATGAAAGCAGCAATTATTACTAAGCAGCACCGTGGATTAAGTATTGAAATAGAAAGATTACTACTGATTTGGTTAGAAGATCAAAATAAGTGTAACAATCCTATTAGTCTAGCATTGATGCAACATTAGGTGAGTGTTAACCTTTAATATTTTTTGAAATTCCTCCTATCTCCCATCTAAACTTTATGGGGTTTTTTTTTTGTGCTATTTGAATTAAAAGAAAGAGCACAATCATTTCTGTAACTTATTATTACAGTACAGGGGTATTATTCTTACTACAGTGTTACACTGCATTATTATTACCAACTGAGCCATTATGGTGTTGTTATTACTATTACTACCTTACATGTGCTGTTCATTAGGCATCTAAGTTACATACAACATGTCCTTAACCCAGGGACTGCCTGTATTTCCTTTCATGTGGTTAGAGCTAGGTTATTCACAGAAATTTCATCACAAAATCAAAAATGTAAGAATATATATTTAAAAATTTTTTTGGGTTTATTAATAAATTTTAAGGTTAGCAGGTATCTTTGTGTTAGTCCAACCTCCCTTTTGTAGACATATGAATGAGAAAATGGGAATCTAGAGAGATCCAGTGACTTATCCAAGATCACAGTAGTTTTTGGTAAGGAAAGGACTAAAACCTTCCTAACTCTGTCCAGCACTCTAACACTGCCTTTTCTTGTTTTCTATAATTCTTCATTTCCTTTTTTCTTTTTAACTCTTTTTTTTTTTTTTTGTGAGACAGAGTCTCACTCTTGCCTGGGCTAGAGTGCAGCGACATCAGCATAGCTCACAGCAACCTCACACTCCTGGGCTCAAGCAATTTTCCTGCCTCAGCCTCTTGAGTAGCTGGGACTACAGGCACACGCCACCATGCCCGGCTAATTTTTTCTATTTTTACTTGTTTGGCTAATTTCTTCTATTTTTAGTAGAGATGGGGTCTCGCTCTTGGTCAGGCTGGTCTCCAACTCCTGAGCTCAAGCAGTCCTCCCGCCTCGGCCTCCCAGAGTGCTAGGATTACAGGCGTTAGCCACCACGCCCGGCCCATTTGCTTGCATAGGTAATTTTGTTTTGTGCCCTGACCCTCCTGAGAATGAAGACCACATTCCCTGATTCACATTGTTTTCCACTGAATTTATTTCGTCTCTCTGCTTATCTAGAATGACACTCTGGAAATGAGAGACTATTCAGCTCAGTTTTTATTCCTGAATTCCTCTGTGCATGCCTATCAGATTAGATGAGAAACCAGGTTATTTCAGCAATATAAGTATTCAAAATCAATTTAAGGGGAAAGTATCTTTGCTCCTATTTGCTATGTGACTTTGGAAAAATTACTTGGAAATGGAAAAAAATTTTCACCTCCTTTGCAGTATACTTTCAAAGCAAACAAAAACAATGGTTGTTTCTAAAAAGCCAGCCATGTAATCATGAAACACTTGCTATCACAAAGGGAAGACTGAAAACTATACCAAAAGACTAAGAATTACAGAATGGTGCTGTGTAACATGCTCTTGTTAAAATTTGCCAAGTTTTTGCTTTATTTGAATGTTTATTGAGTGTAAAGTTTAAAGAAATCTGTTTAATAATAGAGAAATTGGAGTTTTCAGTCATTCATCATAGAAATGGCACCATCTAAATTTACTTGTAAGTGCTGTTCATCTGAAATCACTGTTTGTCTTTACTTCGCTAGCAGATATTTTAAATATATGGACTACATTCCAATTGATACTGATTGCTGATTTTTCAGTCCTTTTTAGTAACATAGTATTTTCTTTAAAAATGGAAAGTAATTATGGTAAAATAGCTTTAAATATTCAGTAAGTCAGTTAATCCTAGTATTTTTCTAGTACCTAATAAAAATTGAATGTCCACTAGATACACTTTGTTTTCCAATTTCCACAGAATCTTTTGAACATATGAAGAAATCTGGGGATTATTATGTTACAGTTGTAGAAGATGTAACTCTAGGACAGATTGTTGCTACGGCAACTCTGATAATAGAACATAAATTTATCCATTCCTGTGCTAAGGTACGTGCTCACATTTATGCTTATGAGTAAAATGGACAGGTGTTTTCTGGCAAAACTGAGTTTCCATTAGACAAATCTATTTTCTCACTGCTTTTCATTGCTTCTTAGAAATCGTTTAGTAATAGGCATTTTTCCCAGTGTGTTCTGAGAGCTTTCAGAAAGAAAATGTATTAACAGTATGAATTGTTTGCTAAAATTGTTCTGTAAGGTGTTAGATTTGAGAAACCAAGTGGTATCATGCAATTTCATAGTAATGTATAGAATCCCTAATGTTATTTTTTCAAAAACAATACTTTGAATATACTGCATTAGCACAAATTTTTAGCCACTTTCAAGTAGTTAAATGGTTCAGAATACCATGTTCTGTTGTAATTGTGATACTTCTAATGTTCCTTTCACCCCTCAGGAACTCACATGAAATAGTAAACAACAAAACGCCCTAGGTCACCCAGTAAGAATAAGACAGGAACACTTGGAATGTGTTTTGTAAAGCTTATTAATTTTGGTGGGGTTTCTGAACTAGAAATTAATAAATTTTATTTGGATGTCTAAAATAAATTGGCATGAAACAAGAAACAGAATGATGGACATACTATATTCATGACAAGATTACATTTTGGTGATGTGGATTTTGGTATTTGCTTTAAATCAATGGGGTGGGAGGTTGGGGACATAACCAAAATAGATGGGGCCACAAGTTGATTCGTTACACTATTTCCTCTAATGAGTAAAAAGGTTGTTTTGTTTTTTTTTTCTTTTTTGCATTTTGGTTTTTGTGAAGTTCAGTGTTACAAAACATACTTATTTCTTCTTAATCAATAAATTCTTATGAACTCACTTGTTTTAGCTAAAACCAAAACTAGATGCTTAGTCTTTTAAACCTTGTAAATATTTTCAGAGAGGAAGAGTAGAAGATGTTGTTGTTAGTGATGAATGCAGAGGAAAGCAGCTTGGCAAATTGTAAGTAGGCAGAAACAAGGTAACCCTGGATAAATTATATTTCAGTTTATTTTCTTACCAAAATACTTGTTTTCAAAAGTTTTCCTGTTTGAGGTTCTTTTTGGGTTTCATTAATTTGGAACCAATTCTCACTCTATAACTTAGACTGAATTTAATGAATAAATAAAGTTTGATAATTGGAAGTATACTCCTTTCTAGACAGTAATGTCTTTAAGTTATCAACTTTTAATAGTAGTATTCTCACACTAGTAGGAAACAAACTTTTGCGGCTAGTCAGGTGATTTGCCTCAACTTCTGTCATATTTAAAAACAAAGAAAATATTCAACTATTACAGAATAGTCTGTGATCTGTTTAGAAATGTATACTGAAACAGGCTTCACTGTATAAGCCTCTATACATTTCTCTAACTCTTTAAATGTAAATGCTTATTGCCTATTATTACTGCTTTTTAATATTATCTCTTGAGTTTTAAGGAATTGACTCAATAAATACTACGCACCTTCCATGTACTGGATACTACTCTAGGTATTTGGAATATATTATCGAATACAACAAACTAATTTCTGGTATTCTAGTCCATTTAACTTAGTTATACCTTTTATAATTTTGTAACTTCAATCAAGATCTTTTAATTCCAAAATGACATTTTTCAGTCTATTCAAACATGAGAAAATCCTTCAAATTTTTGTAGATCTTTCATAGGTTTTATACTTTAAGGCAGTTAGAACCACATTTTTATACTGGGCTTGGACTCTTTAGGGATTAGTAAAGATGTGTACTTTTTTGCTTTCTTTCCACTTCATATTAATTAGACCAGTCGAGTTAATCTGATAGCTACTTTCACAAATATTAAAGTAGCTTTAAAAATAAAGAAAAAAGCTATTATGTGTCCATTTTATGTGGAAATGCTGACTGCTCCTAAGTAGTTTAAATAGATTTAGAATAAAGGCCTTACACAAATAATTTTGGCAATATTTTTAATTAAATAAAATAATTAATTAGAGACAGTCTTGCTCTGTCACCTGGGCTAGAGTGCAGTGGTGTCAGCCTAACTCATAGCAACCTCAAACTCCTGGGCTCAAGCAATCCTCCTGCCTCAGCCTCCCCAGTAGCTGGGATTACAGGTACGAACCACAATGCTCAGCTAATTTTTTTCTATTTTTGGTAGAGACGGGGTCTCGTTCTTGCTCAGGCTGGTCTTGAACTCCTGACCTCAAGAGATCTTCTGGCCTTGGCCTTTCAGAGTGCTAGGATTACAGGCGTGAGCCACCGTGCCCAGCCTGGCAATATTTTTTTAAAGGTTGTGTTAATATGAATGTATTAGTGTTACACGCATCTTAGTGTTAATATGAATCTTAAAATTTATTTTTAAAGAGGGTTTAGGGTGAGTTTTAGTATTTGTCCTCTTTAATAAAAGGCTGGAGATTATTAAAATATATTTGAAACCAAATAAAAGTGCTTTGGGGATTTAAATGCTCATCAGTTACAATTTGAATATTTAAATGAATGTAATGGGAAATGCCATGATCTAAACCTATTGTTAATAAAAACTTTAGTCTTAAGCCGGGCGCGGTGGCTCACGCCTGTAATCCTAGCACTCTAGGAGGCCGAGGCGGGCGGATTGTTTGAGCTCAGGAGTTCGAAACCAGCCTGAGCAAGAGCGAGACCCCGTCTCTACTAAAAATAGAAAGAAATTAATCAGACAGCTAAAAATATATAGAAAAAACTAGCTGGGCATGGTGGCGCATGTCTGTAGTCCCAGCTACTCGAGAGGCTGAGGCAGTAGGATCGCTTGAGCTCAGGAGTGTGAGGTTGCTGTGAGCTAGGCTGACGCCACGGCACTCACTCTAGCCAGGGCAAAAAGAGTGAGACCCTGTCTCAAAAATAAATAAATAAATAAATAAAAACTGAAGTCTTAAGACATGAATTCATAGTTGTAAAATCCATTTTTATTAATATATGTCATCTTCCCGCCCTCCCCCCTTTTAAATTTCAGGTTATTATCAACCCTTACTTTGCTAAGCAAGAAACTGAACTGTTATAAGATTACTCTTGAATGTCTACCACAAAATGTTGGTTTCTATAAAAAGTTTGGATATACGGTATCTGAAGAAAACTACATGTGTCGGAGGTTTCTAAAGTAAAAGTATTTTAAGAAAGAAAATTGTCAAAGGCGCTAATGCTACAAGGCTATCCTTTTCCTAGAGTTTAAAATATTCTGTTGCTGCAACCCAGTGACCTCCATAAATACCAGACTGAAGAAAACATTGTAATACTGCAAGTATGATGTTTAGAAGATTACTTTTGGCTGGTGGGACATTCTGTGAGTTTAGATGACAAATCATTATTATAAAGGGGATGATTTTTAACCAAAGGAATATATTTTTAACTCGAATCTTTTCTTGCATTGTATTTTTCTAAATTCTGGCTTCATTTCTTTATAGTCAAAGAGTATGGGTAGTAAAGAGTTATACGTCTGCTATTTGTACTGCTTATTTAAAAAAGTGTATGTTGAATAAGGCTGTTTCTTATAACATGCATAAAATTAAACATTTTTGTTTCAAAGAAACATCTAAATACACTTAGGGGCATATCATTTCCCACATAATAAATCAAGTTGGATAAATTAGTTATCACAACTAAATGTAGTACAGTCCAATATTTGTGGATCCTAACGGGCAAACAACATCACCAGTAGATGATTAACTTATAAAATGCGACAAGATTCATAGTAAAATAATTGAAATGTTTTACTGAATGTTTACATAGTTCTATGTAGATAAAGTACTACCTGTCTTCTCTGTGAAATATAATTACCGTTTGTTAAAAATACCTAAGAGCAATTATAATGGAACATCTAAGGTACTTTTTAGTAGTGAATTAGTAAATCTTGGCATATGTATTTCTACTCTCATTTCTCTTTTCATGAGTACCTGAAGCCTGTCTTCTGAGTAATATCTTTATGAAAATGGGATATTATAAAATTGAGTGGAATACGGTGTTTTTAATGTATTTTTCACATTCTTAAAATGTTGATGGAAGGTTTTCTTTGTAATATGATTATAATGGCACTATTATTCTGGTCATTATCCTGTTTTGATTTTATTTATTTTAATTATTTTTAAAGTTGAAGAATTACACTTTAACAGTTCTCATCTTTTGCATTCCATGTTATAATAAATCTGTTCATGTGATGAATAGTCTTCTGTTAGAATCCTCTCTGGGCTTTTCTTGAATTTTCTATTGAACTATTAGGTTAAATCATGGTTCATAAAATTTGAGTTTTGTATTCTGTGTAAAGTGAACTTAGAAAGTAAAGACCATGTGTTTAGCATCCCTTTGACTCACATCACCACAACTGGATTTTATATTTCTCTCCATGCAATCAGCTAAAGTTGGCTTTCCAAAACAACTGAAAATCCTTCACCAATATAGAGTACACTTAATCTGCTTATGACTGATGCAAACGAACTGATCTCTCTCCACTGAAAGCAACAACGTTGGTTCTGTCCTTTCAGGAGCCTTACAACATTGGCAGACAGCAGTTTCTTAGGTAAATTCTGCTAATTAAAAATCCATGTTAAAAAACAGGCCTGGGGCCAGGCTCAGTGGCTCATGCTTGTAATCCCAGTGCTTTGGGAGGCTGAGGCAGGAGGAACGCTTGAGGACAGGAGTTTCAGACCAGCCTGGGCAGCGTAGCAAGAACCTGTCTCTACAAAAACAATTTAAAAATAAGCCGGGCGTGGTGGCACACACCTGTATTCCTAGCTACTTGGGAGGCTGAAACAGGAGGATTGTGTGAGCCCAGGATTTCAGGGCTACAGTGAGCTATGATCATCATGTCACTGCATTCCACCCCTGGTGACAAGGGAGACCTAGTAAAAGGCAAAATTAAATGCTCTATTACATTTCTTACTGCTGAACAGTTTCAAGTAAAATTGTCTACAAGGTTGGTATTTCAATAAATCCCTTTAAATAGTGTTCTTAAGGTCTTCTCTTAAATCCCCCCAAAGGAAATAGTTATAGGTAGGGTTTAGTAAATAAAAATTTTGTCATCGAAGACAATAGTGATCTGTATTTAGCTTTAGTTTAGTAACAGTATATGATTTTCCAAGCCCTACTGTGAGTAAATCTGAGCATGAAAAAATGCTGTATAAAACACTTAATACATGAAGTACATTCACACTTTTGAGCATTCTTTGATAATGAAAAGGATAGTGAAGTGGCAGTTGTGCTTTTTTTACTGTGTCCCATGTTTTGTATATTTGTACTTCATTGACTGTAAGATGCACAATAACATCTCTGAAATCCGGATGCATTTTATGATCCATGCCTTGTCATAGTTTCGTTAGCAATATTTTGCCCTTTAGTGGCATCTAAAATAATGATGTATTTATGATAGAACCTTAGAGTTATTTGATGAAGCACCGATTACAGGTAGGCTAAGGGGGGGGGAAATGGTACTGTAAAAACAAGAAGTATTTTGTTAATGGGCTGGAAGCTGTTCTATGGATGACCTACTCTTTCCTTCAGAATTCCCTCACCTCCAACTACACTTGGTCAACTAATCCTTAAAAATACTTGACCTGGAATTTGAGGCTTGTATGGACTAGTGACCATAATTTTCTGTGTCTGTGTGACCAAAGTGCTTTGGAGAATACTCTTAAGTACTTTTCAGTATCCAGTGTTTACTCACCCTTCTTAACCTGTGGGAGTAAAATTGGGTTACTTTTATCTGGAAGGTTAACAATCTAAGTAAAGAAGTTCTGAGGCATAAGCAGTATGAATGAGCTTTTCAATCTTTTTGAGGTACAATGGCACAACAGTTTTAATACAACCACCAATCTTCACAAAATAATTTTAATACTTTGTGCCTGGGCTAGCAGCATCTTGCACTGTGACATTCCTATACATAAGCATTTTATCCAAGTACAAATGTTAAAAGCAGAGTAACTTAAGCAATTGCCTATACAAAGGTAAATAGACACTATAGTTATTTTTCATCTTGAATCATTTTTGCTGCATAGTAAATTGCAATTACATGTCAGTATAATGTTACTGATCTATAGAATACACTTTGAACTGTGAGGTATGGCAACTCCCTATGAGAGAGAGCTAACATGTAAACCTGAATATTGAGTGATTTTTTTTTTAGCTGCCACAGATGGGAAACAAAACAAAACAAAAATCCAGCATTCAAAGACTCTAGAAACAAAAATCTTTTAGTAATTCTCAGCTATTTCCTATCATTTCCTTATTGGACCATTGTTGGATGGACAGAAAAGTAAATACTGAAGTGAAGCTATGTTTGTTATGGGATTATGGATTAAATCAGTTATTTAAAAAAAAAAAAATCCGCCAGGTAACTGCTCATTTACTTTACATCAAGTTGAGATCCTGATATATACGTCTCAACTTTATAATTCAAGATTTCAGTTAAATACTTCTAATTCACTTGAATTACCATGGTAATAAGACAATTAGAAACCTTATATTTTCTTAAAAAGGACATGCTTAACATTTTTCTGACATTACTTCTAAACTCAGATGAAGCACAAAATCCTCCCAAAATGAATATTCTGCTCTAAAAGTTAAGTGGTTGAGAGGTGGGAGCAAAAGCTATCACGGTCTAACATTTCTAACATAGAGCAGATACAAAAAAAACAAAGGTAACTGCTGTTTAAACATCTAACAGCTAAGAAATCAACATGAACCGATGAACTCAGAAGGTAGGAACACTGCCATTCCAGTTTGAATATTTTCAATATTTAAGTTTCATACTTTCAAAAGGGACAGTAATGCAGTTTCCCTATGTTTTGATGTAATTCCACTTTAACTTGTGCCCAGATTACATATTTAATGTTAAAATTGGGTGGTCACTCACACATTATTCAAATACTCTAGAAAATAAATCATGATTGGTTAAATTTATCATGGTTATCTATCACAAAACAATGGAAATAAAGGAATCACAGAAATGGAAAGGCTATCAGAAGAACTAGTTGAACATAGATTCAAGAAAAACCAAGCTTGCAATGTTCTTATATGAAAGAAAGAATAAACCTTATGTTTTGTCCACATTAATACTGTATTCTGGATGATGACAGTCCCTTTTCCTAGTGTTTGTGAGAGACTATCTTTAATATATAGTGCTGGGCAGGCACTTTTGTGACAACATAAATATTAATAGTGGTTAAAAAGGTGGAAAATTACCAGCTATAAAATAATACTCATAACCAAATATGTATTTTTGACCATACTAGAGGATACGTTTATGAAACTTATCAAAAAAAATCTTAACTGCCTCATTTTTAAAACCTAAATTCACTATTAGGACGATTCTTTTAAGCTGAGTTTATGCTGAATGAAGCATCACAGATTATTTTTAGATTATAAGAGATCTTTGCTGACTTATCCAATAGTGATCTATTTACAGGAAAGCTGTGTTATCTGGTAACTTTACCAACGGGGATTTTTGAACACCCAATACAAATCTTGACTCCACTAGACCACTAATACACCAGATGACCTAATCACACAACAGAATATCGGACCACAATGGGATTAACAATATGTTTTCTGGGTGGTAAGAGAAGGGAAGGGAAATCAGAAGAGGAATACCACGTGGGTTAACGGGAATTAACTCTTAATTAACAGCAATTTTAATTTTCACTCTCCCACTATGTTGGATAAAAAAGCTTTTATTATATTATTACATCATAGGGAGGAAAGCAAAGCAAGTAACTTGTTGTAATAGGTTACTTTGCATAGTGCCTCTTGGTGACCAAGGGAATGTATAGAAATCATTCCCATCAGTAAAGCACCTCAAGAGAGGACTGAGAAAATTGAGACACAAAGGAGTTTTGTTTGTGCTACCCTAAAGTCATCAACTATAAAAAGTTAAAAATACTCTTCTCTTCCCTCACATCTTACTTAAAATAGCAAAAATGTTTCTCTTAGAACAATTTTTATACATATAAATAAAAACATGGAGAACCAAAGATTCATAAAGCAACTTCACTAAAGAAAATGACGGGGGAAGTTTGGATTAACTGAATGTAAAGAACTGATTAAAATGCTAATTGAAAGTACACTAGAGTCTCCCACAATCACTTTCCCCAATAAATGTGTGTTCAAAGAAAAGCTTCTGTCTGAACTAGAACAATCTCACAGAATCATGAAGACAACAAAAAACAGAGTAAATGTGTTCCATATTCCAAATAATTTACTCAAGTCTCTTTAAGCCTCATACTTTCAGTTAACTAGTTTATGGTTTAAAAAGAAATTACAGAAAAATATTAAGTTCTTTTCACTGTTCTACATACTAATTTAGAGGTCATGAGGATTTGATTATTATTTTCTTTTTAATGATGCAAGGCACTTTTCTTTTTTGGGCTTCATTTAGAAAAAAATTAGTGCTACATTGGTTTATTATATTCTATTTAGAATCATTTTGGATACAAGAAAAAAAGAGCTGGTCAACACTGAAAAGAACAAATACAAAATTTGGCTATTACTACAAAAAACAAAAAGGAAAGTCACTTGAAAATCTAACACTATTCTTGTTTTTAAAGCACTTTTTAAAGCAAAACACGTTCCTTTTATTATTAAAACTTGGTGGTTTTTTTCTATAGAATAAACAAATTGGGAAGGTAACAGGGAAGCAGTAATTAGACCATGTTAAAGTAGAGATAGGTAGTGTCATGATTTAAAGATCATTAAGGGGTCAAGAAGTTTAAAAAACAAAATAATCAAGCTATTGACTTACACTAAAAAAGAAATGTGGCAGATTCCTGCATTTTGTTAATGTTTCTGTAAGAGGCTCCATAATAAAACTGAACTGTAAAATTATTTTTAAAATGTTACAGAACAAAAAATGAATTTTTAGCAAACCTTAGGAAATTCTTGTTATAAATTACCCGAACTTTATAAACAAATCCCCCCTAACTTGCATTTTGTTTAAAGTAATAACTTTATATCATAGAAATAAATTTCAAGTATGAAAAGTGCATTATTGCAATAATACCTCTTTGCAAGTCCAAAATTCTTGGTTTATAATAAAACTTGTAAAGTGTTTTTTTAAAAAAAGAAAAAGGAGTAAAACCATCAGTGCCATCTATTGCAGAAGTCCAACATCTTAAAATGTTGCTTAACAAGCTGCAGAGAAACATGTCTGGAAGCAACATACAATTGAAAAGAAACTACTTGTTTTTACCATTTTACATTATTATTGTCTCTAGTATTTTCTCTTTCCCAAATAGAAATTCACACTCTATAATTTTGCTCTTCAGTCAGCCATTTTGTGCAGTCGCCACTTGCATATTTCCAAAATCATCATCTTCTTCATGTGTTCTCTTCAAACTGCCTAAAAATTATTGCATGAAGATAACATAAAATGGAAACTTAAATAAATTCATGTTAGAATGTTACAGCCACTAAAATTTTGTTTTTCATGATGTGATACCACATAAACACTATGAAAATTTCCTGAATGAATTTATAGCAAACTTTAGCAAATTCTTTTGTTATAAATTACCCAAATAAGTTTTATTCTTCATGACAGGATATATTTTCCCTCTTGAGAATTAAGTATGCCTTAGGTACTGCACATAGTAAACAATTTTTAAAACAGACCCTTTAAAATGATGATACATCAATGTTTGGTTACCAAGTTTGTGCTTTTTAGGCACCATAAACATGTGACTTACGACATAAGATTTAAGAAATGCATCTTATATGATTTTTTTATGATGATATAATTATCTTTTTGCTTTCACAAATACTACCATGAAGAGTAGCTGAAAATACTTTTCCACTGAAGCTGTGGTTTTTATTATCAACAAGTTTAGGGTTGGAAGGCACGTAATAGATGAGAGATTTGCTTTTATCTACGCTTCCCATCAGAGTCTGCTAAATACAGAAATTTCCTACATAGATTCAAAACTATCCCTATATGCCCAACAGTTATAATCAAGAAATTTGAGTCTCAATGGAGGAAAACTTTAGGGAACAGTTAAATTGGCAGAGGATCTGCTGTGTTTTTTGCCTAACGATGGCATGGCTTTAAACTTACGCCCTAAAAGTTGTGTTAAATCATGGTAATAAATGTTAATTCAGAGGGCAGATTCTAACATTAAGCTGATATTTCACTGTAAGATTAATAAGGATAAAAATGTAATATCAATACAAAGAATAAGTTGGAAGAAAATATCCTAGCCATTAAGCTAAATCCAGATGCTGTGATTAAGTTTCAGATGAAGTGCTGTGCTTCTATGAGAACTCCAAATGACTTGGAGTTGGAGGAGAGCGTGCTAATCATGTTTTCCTGAGAAGATGACATCTGAAGGAAGCAATAGGGAAACCGAATATGATGCATTTTAGGTGGAGAAAAGAAGATACACACAGGAAACCATCACTAGGTTCAGTTTTCTGGAGTACAGATTTAAAGAGAAATAATAGATAGTAATTAAAAAATCAGAAAGGCCTTTACCACCTCTGGTATTGTATATGTTTTCTTCTGTAGGAAGGAAGCCAATGAAGACTTTGGCAAAGGAAAAAGATATCATTATTGGAAATATCTTTCATGAAAATAAGTCTGGCCACAATGTACAGAACAGACAAAATAGCAAGATTTTGGAAAGAAGTCCAATCTGGATCTGAACCAGATTAAGGTTACACTAAAATTTTAGGAAGGAATTTTAAAGACATTGATGAAACAGACCTCATTGGATTTGGAAAGTAATTAGAGGTGGCAAAGACAAGAAAAGAGTCAATGATAACTAGGAAGTTGAGAGTGAGGGAGGAATATATAGCCTTCAGTATAGGCACTGCAGTACAGTGGAAAGAATTCTATACTTTTGGATCAGATCACCTGTCCTCAATTTCCAGGTCAATACTAACAAATGTTAACTTTGAAAATGAGGGGGTTGGGATACTTCTGAAATAGCAAAGGAGGGAAGAAAGGATTGAAATATTCATGGCAAGAGAAAAATAGAGGTAGTTCACATCAGTCACCCTACTGAACTTGAAACATGTTTTCATTTATTAATCACCCTTTATTTTTAATAAGATCACCTAAGTGTGTGTTTGGCGTGCCTTCTCCAGACTCCTCTTAGTATGTTAATCTTTTCAACACATCTATACTACTAAAGAGACTTACAATTAAACCAAGTAGATATCTGATTTTCCAACCAGCATATTCTTTTTGTTGTTGTTGTTGTTGTTTTTGTTTTTCTTTTTGAGACAGAGTCTCACTGTGTTGTCCAGGCTAGAGTGCCGTGGCATCATCCTAGCTCACAGCAACCTCAAACTCCTGGGCTCAAGCGATCCTCCTGTCTCAGCCTCCCAAGTACCTGGGACTACAGGCATACGTCACCATGCCTGGCTAATTTTTTCTATATATTTTTAGTTGTCCAATTAATTTCTTTCTAATTTTAGTAGAGACGGGGTCTCGCTCTTGCTCAGGCTGGTTTCGAACTCCTGAGCTCAAACGATCCTCCCGCCTCGGCCTCCCAGAGAGCTAGGATTACAGGCATGAGCCACCGCGCCCTGTCTAGCCATTGCTTTTGATGCAAACTCCCACGTCAGAGAATCCACACACTTCCCAAAAGACAAAGACTCGGATTCACAACCTAAGGTATGTGGCCTTTAAAAAATTGCCTGCACCTGCCTCTCGCCCTTGTCATGACAGGAACCAAGACAAACACCAGCTTCCAAATTTCCTCTTACGACATAATTGTGGT
>CAUYSK010026826.1:0-12349 GCA_963575035.1 Avahi laniger | reverse complement strand
TGCCACTGAAGCAACTTATAAAGTAGCTTATATACTCAGGAAAAAAAGGAAAGTCATTCAGTGATGTAGAAATTGTGAAAGAAGGCATTGTTGAAGTTGTAGGATGCTTAGACACCAATAAAGTTTCTTTTTTTTTTTTTTGAAACAGTCTCGCCTTGTTTCCTGGGCTAGCATGAGTGCCGGGGCGTCAGCCTAGCTCACAGCAACCTCAAACTCCTGGGCTCAAGCAATCCTTCTGCTTCAGCCTACCGAGTAACTGGGACTACAGGCATGTAGCAACCATGCCCGGCTAATTTTATATATATGCATATATTTTTTTTTTTTTTTAGTTGTCCAGCTAATTTCTTTCTATTTTTTTGGTAGAGACGGGGTCTTGCTCTTGCTTAGGCTGGTCTCGAACTCCTGAGCTCAAACGATCCACCTGCCTCAGCCTCCCAGATTGCTAGGATTATAGGCATGAGCCACCACGCCCGGCCAGTAAAGTTTCTAAGTACAAACAACTTCTTCTTCCTCTTTCAAGGAGAACCATAATTGATCAGCAATAGGAATTGGCCTTCAACTTAACAGAACAACTTCACACAATACTTCAAAAGGAAAACATATATTAGTCAATCATTTTGGATGAATCAGCTGATACTACTGACCCAGTGCAGGTTTTATACTTCATTTGTGTCATAACAGAAGATTTTCTTTGCTACAAAGAGTTTCTTGCTTTGGGCATTCTTGCAAACAGAACATGGGAAATAGATATCTTCAACAACTTTCAAGACAAATATCATGAAGTTGGACTGAATTTGGTAAATTTAGTGAGTGTATGTACAGACAGTGCAGTTTCCATGACAGGAAAACGTGAAGGGTTTATTGCACAGGTAAAAATAAGTATTAACAGATCCAGATGCTCTCATTTCTTTTCCTTATATCTTGCATCAGTAAAATCTCTGTGCTGAAGCTACCGTTGTAAGTGACATTTTGCAACATGTTATAATTATTGTTATGTGCAAATGCAACACAGCATGGTCAGATTTGTAACATGCTAAAGTTGAAAGATGAGGCATTCAGTGTGGATTTTCATATCATTGAAAGTGCTCTGGCTATCACAGGGACAGGTGCTAGCCAAAATTTTATCTCTGTGAGAACAGATAGATAAATTTTATGAAGAATAGAATCAGTGGTGAGAATTATTAAAAGAAAATTTCTATAGGAATGCAGCATTTCTATGTGATATGTCAAACAAAACAACTTGAATATTTCTTTGAGAAGTAAAACTAAGTCTATGTATGATATGCGGCAAAAAATGCAAGTATTTCACAGAAAGCTATCCTTTTTCAAAACATTTCTTCTTCAAAAGGAAATTTCAGATGAACATTTTCCCCAGTTAGCAAAGGTCATTGATGAGCAGGATGATATATATGAATCATTTGAAGAATGAGAAGTTGTTATAGACCTATTAATCGGGAAATACAATGAAAGGTTCACTGACTTTGAGAATCATGACAACACACTCAAATTAGCATTTCAGGCCCACCTAGTTGGTATCACCAAAGCACAGATGGAATTGTGCTAACTACAGATGGAATTGATTGAACTCCTAGGTGATGGCATTTAAAAGTCATTGTTTGATACTAAGAAAGATCCAATTAAAATATGGAAAAATGCAGTAGAATATCCATGCCTTCAGCCACATGCCTGAAGAATGCTTTCTGGCTTTTCAACCACTTATTGCCACAAATCTATTAACACATTCTACCTAACTCAAATCAAGATACCCTTAAGGTCACAAATGGCTGATACCCATCTAGAGCTACAGTCCCCAACCCCTAGGACCTGATAGGGACTGGGCTGCAGAACTCTCCCACCCCTCCCACCCCCTACACCGTGGAAAAATGTCTTTCATGAAACTTAGGAAGTGGGGGGGGGCCTGCGCAGCAGGAGGTAAACGGTGAGTGAACAAAGCTTCATCCCTATTTACAGCTGCGCCCCTCCCCATCGCTCGCATCATCGCCTGAGCTCCGCCTCCTCCCCACCCCCCTCCTTGTCGATGCAGAAATTGTCTTCTGTGAAATCTGTCCCTGGTGCTAAAAAGGTTTGGGATTGCTGATCTAGAGAATCACTTGAAACTGCAGACCTCCATGCTGCAACTCAAGTGTTTTCCAAGAAAAAGCAGACTCAACAAAGTCATTAAAAGGTTACTTAACTTTAAAATTAACAAATAGTTTTTATTTTTTGAAATTATTTAAGTACATAGCAGTTAGATTTTTACAAAATAATGTACATTTTTAAGTATGTCTAGTAGAAATTTCTTGAATGTGGCCTTGTTGATTACAGTTAAATTAAAGTAGCCTTCTGACATGAAAACTTTCCCCACCCTTGGTAAAGCTATCAGGAAAAAACACATATTCTCCTTCAGTGCTTCAAGTACTTGTATCATACAAGCTTGGACTCCTGAGGCTGTCTTGCCACCAACTGGGGAAAGTCTGCTTAGAAATAAATGCAACACAAAAGAAAACAAAGCCAAGAGAGGAACAAAGAGTGTGGTCTTGATATCATTTAACCCCCTGCATCCAGCTATGCTAAACTAGATTGCATCCTTGGCTTCTCTGTTTATGGTTCAATAAATTTCCACTTTTAGTTAAAACTAATTAAAATTGGATTTCTATAAGTTACAAGCTAAGCAATTTTTGACCAAAAATTGTCAATTACAGCCATTTTAATTGATAGAAAATATTAAGAATTTTACTCTAAAAACAGTATTAACTTCAAAGTCACTCCATATTTCCAAGAATGTCAGTTGACAATTGTCGCTAGTTTTATTTTACATACTCATTCTGGCATATTAAAAACTAAATCTGTGACAATTTCAACTCATGACACCATGTCTGATTGACACTTTTGGCCTTTTACTTCTCTGTTGTCACTCAAGCACACATTCTTTTCCTTTGTATATACTATAATAAACAAATAATTTAATTCCAGTATATGGAATTTCATTTAATAATATTATCATTTGAATTATAATTTCTTTTCTTTTGTTTTTTGGTTATATATAACTTCTCTATCTCCTTTTTTAGCTACTGAGAGAGATGTGAGATTTGTTTGGAAGAGAACTTTCCAACAGTTACATAAACATAAATGTATAATTGGGCCTTATTTTTGTTCCTCTCTTTGTGGGGTAACCACATAAAGTATAAATTCAAATAGGCTTTATTAAAAATTGCCCATTCAAACTAGTTCCAGTAAGTGAAGACTCAGGAGTCTTGGCTACCTCCAATCATTGCCGATTCACTCAACAGAAAATATTTGAGCACTCTGTGCTAGGCAGGGCTCGAAGCATTGAGAATACTGCACTGAAGAAAACAGTCAAGCTCTTATTCTGTAAGAGGGAAGTTTTCTCAGATGTATTGAATCTCCTCCTGATGGGAGGGTTCTTTTAAGAATTTATCTCATCACAGTCATTGTTGTTGAGCGCCTTTCTAAAAATCATTAATCCTGTGGGAAAACTAGAGTCACAGTCAGCCTCATCGAATAGCCGACATCATCTGAGCCCTCTGTCTACACCTACTTGGAACTCTGAAACCTAGGGGCATTCATCCCATTATGTTCTTATTTACCCAGTTCCACACAAAATTCAAGCCTCTTACTGACTTTTCCTCTCATATATGGTCATTCTCATATCACTCAACTCTCCTTCAATTTCGACTGCAAATACTCTTCTCTTTCCCAATACTTTCCTTTGTATCCTCTGAGATTCTTTTTCTTTTGTTTTTTAATTATTAATAGTTTGTGCAACAATGACCAAATATTGCTTATGGTGGAAGACAATGTTCAGCATGAATTGAATTCCTATTTTATTGTTTTAATAAATACTGATAAAAATTGTTCACATAACCGTGCGGATGGGACAAATGGGAATGGAAGTTTTGGTAGGAGCTATATAATTCAACTATTGAACTCCTTTCAGGTTATATGCCAAAAACTACATAGGGACCTATTATCAAAAATTCTATTTCAATCATCAGTTCCTTCAATTGTTTTGAAAGCAAAGAATTAGAAATCCCCTAACTTTAAAAAAGATTTGTTTCTGAATCATTGGAGAAATTCACTTTCTTATCATCAATACAAATTTTTCTTTTATTTGATGTCTCTGTGATTTTACACCCTGGGGCAATCAACATCAGATTAGATGTAACATATGATTTTGTTTTATAAAGTGAGAGAAGTGTGGTTGCAAAAACAAAGTAGAGAGGAAAAAAAGCATGCTATTTTAACTGAAGTTCTCAGGCCGACTAATATTAGGAAAGAATGGATATGGGAGTTGAGGATCTAGACACTGAATCTCTTAAAATTATCCCAAGCCCATGTACTTGGTAAAGTCTTTGTGGGCCTCAAGAAGTACACATACCTCAGTTTGAAGACTGCTGATCCAACTTCCCATAAAATCCTAACCTTGGGGCAGCTGGCTTCAGCAAACCTTGAGCTGCCGTGTTCTTTTGCCCCCTTTCTTTGAATATTTACATTCCATCAAAATATAGCCTACAGTCCATATTCACTATCTTCACTTTCTCACCTCCCACTTGGTCCTCAATCGTACTATAAACAGTAATCCATTTTCATAGCTCCACAGAACCAGAGTCACCAACAATTTCCTCAGGAATATCTTTTATTACTCATATGGCTGCACTTCTTTGCAGCATTTGACCCTATTGACCACTCTAGTTTTTTGAAATTCACTACTACTGTGCCTATCACTTTATTTCTTCCTTTCCAGCCTGTTTTCTCAGGACTCTCTTTCATTATATGGTACTCATAAAATGTTCTTTTGCAAAGTTTCTGTCCTTGGCCTTTTTCTCTCATTGAAAAACTCTGCCCAGGTGATCATATCCACTTCTCTGACCCTTCCTACATCACGACAATTTTTGTATCTCCAGCTCAAATATTTTTACTAAATGCACACGCTTTATGGCCAGTGCCTACCAGAGAGCTTCACTTTGCTGCCGGCTTCACTGTCTCAAAATGCCAAAATCTGAACTCATTATCTTTCCTTCCAAACTTGTGTCTCTTCCTGGAGTCCCAGTTATGAATACCACAAAGACTTCTAAATTAGAAACCCCAAAAGTTTTTCTCATTTTCTCATCCTTTTGCTTCCATAAGTGACCACATCTTATTGATTAAATCTTATACATATGTATCTTACCTATTCGTGTCTCTAATTCATCCTTTTAACAAATACTTATTGCATACCTATTTCATCCCAGGCACTGTTCTAATCATAATAAGCAGAAGATAAACACAATGAGCATGAGATAAACATGCTCATTGTATTTTTCGATTTTTTCTATGTATGTATATATGTGTACATATTGTATAAATGTGTGTACATGTATACATGCACATATATCACTTAGAGTTGAACCACATAAAATTTCTTCAATATAAATTTCTTAAAGATTATTTTTCAAAAAAAAGGGGGAGGACTTTAGAGTTATCAATTTACATAACATTTCTCCATATTCTTTCCCTACGGTATGGAATAATTCAATATCCAAAAATTTCTATAGTTTATATTGTTTACAATTGGCTTTTATTATGTAATTGATTAATACTGTAAATTGATTAACACTGAAAATAAGTCTCTTAGTATGAAAAATAGCATAAAGAAGTGGAATATTTCTGTGAACTTTAGCAAAAAAAATCAAAGAAAAATACAAGATTATAACCTGAAGATCTCGAATTAATGAGAATTTATAATACATCATTAAAATCAGAACACCTTGCCAATGAGTATTCTCCTGCTCTTTAAGGCTGAAGACTTATTAAAATGTTGACCACATTAAAAACAAGTGCCTAGGCCAGGCACAGTGGCTCTCACCTATAATCTGAGCACTTTGGGAAGCCAAGGCAAGAAGATGGCTTGAGTCCAGGAGTTCAAGATCAGCCTGGACAACATAATGAGACCCTGTTTCTTAAAAAACAATTTTTTTTAATTAGCCATGTATGGGAATACATGCCTGTAGTCCCAGCTGCACTCTAGCCTGGGTAAGAGAGTGAGACCCTGTCTCAAAAAAGTAAAAATAAAAACAAGCACCCCAAACAGAACACTTTATTGTATTTTTATGTACTATTATTTGAAAAATACTTCAGCATGTAATTTCTCCCTTTAAAATGTAGTAAGGGTTGTATTAAGAAAAATGACAGATCTTTTATATACTAAGGAAGACAGAACTGAATATGAAACAACTTTCACAAATATTCAGCTATGTCTGGCCTATGAAAATATGACCCAAAGCACATCTTCTCTATTTAGTGAAAGATGAAGCTGATGTTGAGATAAATCAAGGTCAAACCAACACAATGCCAAAGCCAATAATGCTACATTGAGGAGTCAGAAGGAAAAAAAAGAAGTTAAAAATATCTAACTTATGAATTACCCAACACATCCTCTTAACAAGAAAGCTTATCAGCCACATGATACTAAGCTAGTCAATTATTGCTCACATCCTTTAAAGCATATTTATAAACTAGAGAACGGAAGGTGGAAATGTTATACTTTTGATCTTCCCCATCAACCAAATGTCTTTCATAACCTACTGAAGAAAGAGGCCACTGACTGAAGACCCAAAATACAGATGCAGGAAACATACTCATTGCTGTCATTCCTGTCTGTGATTGTTTTCTTTTCTATTCCCTTGATGTAGATTAGCACCAAGGTTTAATTAATTTAATTTAAGCAGCTGACAATAATCTGAATAGGTGGAAAAAAAATTTGAGTAGAGAATAATGATTACAATGCACAAGATGCTTATATTATTAAATCTGAATTTCACATCATCATCCTGGGAAAGATAAATAAAAACATTTATGAATAAGCTATGCTTTAGTAATTGTAACCCCAACAACATGCAGGTTCATGGTGCCATGCTGACACCTAGTGGAATAAAAATAGGATCCCTTCCAAAAAATCTCTTTTTAAGCTTTTCACACTTGAGCTATAGAATGAATAACACACACACACACACACACGTGCGCACAAGTACACCACACGTATCACAAATATGTGCCAAAAGATTAGATGGGCTTGATGCCAAGTTAATAAGAAATTACTTGAAACAATTGTAAGTAGATGCCATTGGTTCTCAAACAATACCTCACCAAATTCTATGAAGATAAGGTTATTTAAAAACAATCAGTAGTTTTCTTTTTTAGTTTTCTTTATTTCTATTTTAATCAATGCTTTTAATGAATGTAGCTTAAAGAATCAATGTTTATTAAGACAAAAATTGTCCCTACTTCTCTACACCCCATTTCCCCTTCCCCACGGGCCAATACTTTTTAATTATTTTAGTTGATTCTTTTTATTTTTATGTCTATATTGTCAAACAACTTCTTAAATTTTCTATTTACCCCCCACCATGGAAGTTAAGGATTTAACTTTCTCTCAGCCCTCCACCACCACCCACATCCATCCTTCTCTTCCTCTCATTGTCATGAAAGAGTTACATCATACTTTCAGTTCGGTCACTATTCATTATTTAAAATACCTGTACTATGAATGTGTTAACAGTAATCAGAGTAAAGCCATGTAGTACACTATGATTACATTTTGCATTTCTGTACAATATTTACCCCTAGAACTAATAATTGTTGGAGAAGTATTTGTCTGTTTGTTTGTTACTAATCCTGGGTTCTCTAGATAAAAAATCCTAAGGTAAAACTTGTATGCCAATATTTTACTGGGAGTAAAATCTCAGGGGAGCAGGAACAAAGAAAAGGAGAGACGGGCAGGGAAATAAAGCAAGCAAATATGAGAGAAGGAATTACCAAGGTGATCTTCACTTGGCATCAAGCACAGCTGATGGCTCCATCTTGCACACCCTCTCCAGAGTCTGTATTTTTCAGGACAGCCTGGAATAGGGGCAGGGAGACAACGTATCCACCAGTTCCTGTCTCCAGTTAGTCTCCCAGGAACGTTAAATTCCCATCATTTTCGAGCCCCAGTTGTAGTGGTTTGCTGTCATCTTACCAGCTTTAGTATTGAGAGTCCTGCTTCCTGGCCACCCTTCTCAATCCTGGGCAAACCAGGATGACGGGTCACCTGAGCAGCATCTCACACTTAACAGCAACAGGTGAGCCTGAGTCATGGAAATCATAGGCCATACATGGCCCAGCGTAAGATGAGGCACTGTCAGTTTGGGCCCACATGAGGTCCATCAGTCACACTGCTGCTGGTGTTAGGTATGTAGTGAGGATCTCTGGCTTTCTCAGGACAAGGGTTCCCAATGTGGGTGCTGTTTCGAGCAATTTCTCCGCCTGGGAAGAAGGATAAGGACAGACACTCCATTTTGGTGTTGCTCCACTCTTAATCCTATCCTGAGCAACTGCTACACCTGAGGGGGAAGGACGGCATGCTTTATCAATCTAGGAATCCCCCAGCCCAGGCAGAATAAGATTTAGAAAGTGACCTAGAGTAACCTAAGGATATTTAATATGCCATTAGCTTGACTCTACATTGCAGTTCACCTCCCCCCACCACAGGTGGGCTTTCTTAGAGGGAGCTCCTATATGCTGATGGAACTTTGAGGACACCTGTTGGTCATTTGATAACATCCTATATCTCCCAAGAGCCCTCCTCCAGGGGCTAATCCAGTGTAAGTGAGTGGGTCAGTCAGTGAGTGAGTTGGTCTGTCTCTGTCCACTTGTGGAGACAGACTCATTTTATTCCACGATAAAGAGCTGCTCTTATGAAACTGCTCCCTGCCTGAGGTTGTATTGGCCTTGATGGTGATTTTTCCAAGAAAGGAGTCAGAGGACCAGGATAATAGTCTGAACTTGACACTTTGGTATGTCTTGTCATTCTTCAGCCAAGAGCACACCAAGAACTGAGTGCAGACTCCCACCCTGCCATCTTTGGTGGCGAAACCCAGGATTCTGACACTGGGACGATAAAAGTTCCCAAAGGTCACCAAAAGAGCTGTGGCTAAGATAATCTGAGGTGCTTTATAAGAGATATCTGATACTGTTTGTTTCTTAATTTTCTGTCTCTATCATTAATTCACCCAGGAACTCTGAAAATTATGGTTAAAAAATCCTCTCAAAACTTTGAAACACATCAAATATTCTATCAATTTCATCTTCTTGAAAAAGAACAAATCTCCTGGACTTTTCTGAACTGCTCCAATCTGGACTGCTCTTCTGTGTGTACACAGTAATTGTCGTGGACCTATATCCTCCACCTATATCTTCTGTGGCATTCTCTGTGTCCTGTGTGTTTCTCTTCCTTGGCTTACATCTGTGTTTTGGTGGAGCATGTACTTGGTAACTTCATGAGAGGAGAGAAAAAATTGATGGGAACTAAATATTTTTATTTTTATTTTTTTCCTCTGTCCATTTGAGATTTATTTTTTTTAATTTTTTTATTTCAGTATATCACAGGGTTACAAATGTTTAAGTTACGTATATTGCCTTTGCCCCACCTGAGTCAGAGCTTCAAGCGTGTGCATCCCCCAGAGAGTACACACTGTACCCATTATGTGTGTATATACCCATCCCCTCTCCCCCTC
The DNA here is from genome assembly GCA_963575035.1 of Avahi laniger. Classification (NCBI taxonomy): domain Eukaryota; kingdom Metazoa; phylum Chordata; class Mammalia; order Primates; family Indriidae; genus Avahi; species Avahi laniger. Next base: position 2,795 of record CAUYSK010026826.1, on the reverse strand, counting down.
CCATCTGCCCGACACCCAATGAATGTTATTACTACATGTGCACTTAAGTGCTGATCAGTTAAAACCAATTTGATGGTGAGTACACATGGTGCTTGTTTTTCCATTCTTTTGATACTTCACTTAGTAGAATGGGCTCCAGCTCTGTCGAGGATAATACCAGAGGTGCTAGATCACCATTGTTTTTTTGTAGCTGAGAACTCCATGGTATACATATACCACATTTTATTAACTCACCCATGTATTGATGGGCACTTAGGTTGTTTCCACATCTTTGCAACTGTGAATTTTGCTGCTATAAACATTCGAGTGCAGGTGTCTTTTTTATATAAAATCTTTTGTTATTTTGGGTAGATTCCCAGTAATGGGATTGCTGGGTCAAATGGTAGTTCTACTTCTAGATCTTTGAGGTATTTCCATATTACTTTCCACAGAGGTTGTACTAGTTTGCAGTCCCACCAGCAGTGTATGAGTGTTCCTATCTCTCTGCATCCATGTCAACATTTATTGTGTTGGGACTTTTTGATAAAGGCCATTCTCACTGGAGATAAGTGATATCTCATTTTGGTTTTGATTTGCATTTCCCCGATGATTAGAGATGTTGAGCATTTTTTCATATCTTTGTTGGCCATTAGTCTATCTTGTTTTCAAAAGTTTCTGTTCATGTCCTTTGCCCATTTTCTGATAGGGTTGTTTAATTTTTTCTTGCTGATTTTCCTGAGTTCTAAATAGATTCTAGTCATCAGCCCTTTATCGAATATATAACATGCAAATATTTTCTCCCATTCTGTAGGTTGTCTGTTTGCTCTCGTGTAGTTTCCTTGGCTGTGCAGAAGCTTTTTAATTTGAACAGGTCCTGTTTATTTATTTTTGTTGGTGCTATGATTGCCTTTGGGGTCTTCTTCATAAATTCTTTGCCTAGGTCAACGTCTATAAGAGTTTTTCCAACATTTTCTTCTAGAATTCTTTCAGTTTCATGCCTTAGGTTTAAGTCAGTTATCCACTGTGAGTTGATTTTTGTGAGAGGGAAAAGTGCAGATCCTGTTTCAGTCTTCTACCTGTGCCTATCCAGTTTTCCCAGCACCGTTTATTGAATAGGGATTCTGTTCCCCACTGTATGTTTTAGTCTGCTTTGTCAAAGACTAGATGGCTATATGAGGATGGTTTTATATCTGGGTTCTCAGTTTTATTCCACTGGTCTGTCTCTGTTCTTGTGCCAGTACCGTGATGTTTTAGTTACTATAGCATTGTAGCATAGCTTGAAGTCTGGTAAATTGGTGCCTCCCAATTTGTTCTTTTTGCTTCAGATTGTTTTTGCTATACAGTGTCTTCTCTGGCAAGATGGTGGACGTGAAAAACCGCCAGCCAGAGTGTCTCTGCAAGAAAGGCAGATTTTAGAAGAAAGTGAAAAAAATAAACAGGGAGACAAACATAGATCAGATAAGGGTCAGTAGGAAGGGTGCTTGAAACTGCAGGAGACTTCTTGGGAAGAAGTTGTGGAGGAGAACTGAAAGGAGAAAGCCCCCTGAGGGGCATGAAGACCAGCCACAAGGGTAGGTGGAGTGGTTAAATTTCCCCTCTCTTGCATCTTGGACTACTGCTGGGCTCCTGAACAGTTGGAGAGACCTACTAACACCAGCCCAGAGACAGCTGCCGCCAGTGAATGGTGAGCCTCTTGCAGACAGGGCTCTAGGCTCCCAGCTCCCTCAGGGCACCTCTCAGCCCGCAGACCCAAGGCGATCAGCAGATGCCATATTGCTTCATTCTTCCTTTCCTCTTCCCTACCCACGGCTGCCCAGAGAGACAATTTAGCCACCACCCAGAGGCATCTGCAGGGAACGGGACCTTTCTTTTTGGGGCCCTACAGCGGACCAAGGGGTACTCAGACTGTGAGCTCCCTACCTACCAGCCCTCCCAGGTGTTTGCTTGGCGACTCCAGGAGAGCGGGCAAATCCCGAGGCAGAGAGACATTGATCAGGCTTGCGCACCATGTGGGTGACACTCCTCTCCCTGGCAGGGTCAGGGATTGATCTCCAGGGCCTAGGGGACAGGCCTGCAGACCAGATCCTGTACACCCAGATCTCGCATTGCCCTGAGGCACAGAAGGGATATAGGTGAATGAGCCTGCTGAGGTGTGTGTGCCTTCAGGGGCAGATCAGTGTGCTTGCGGGGCAACCCTCCTCTTACTGGAGGGTCATGTTCCCGCAGGGAACCTCCCAGCCCACATGGGAGCCAGGAGATATCTACTTGCTTGAGGTCCTGCCTACCAGCAGAGGCCAGAAAAAAACCACGGAATAAGGGAAGGTGGAAAGGAGCAAGGCCAGCTCCAGACTGCAGGTGTCAGACAGCTCCACCACCACATGCAGACTTTTTGGCTGAGTGGGGCCATTTCAGCCCCTCCCTGGCAGCTTTGCCCAGAAGCAGAGAACAGACCTTTGACCCCTGCTAACAGCATTTGTGAAGCGTGAGGGCAGGCTCACCCAACCCAGCCCCACTCAGCTTCACTCCCCCACCTGTCCCCATGGAAGTAGAGAATTAAGGATATTCCTGGAAGTCCCAGGGCCCCACCCACCACCAGAGGCACTAGAGGGCCTCTCCAAAGGAACAAGAGCTGGTTACAGGACCCAGAAACAACACTGCAGCTTGCTCCTCCCAGCAAGTGCCACCTACTGACAGGGAGGTCATTCTGCACAACTTTTTACTGCATCTACTGACTCATACAGAGTGCGGTCAAATCTCACCAACAAACACCACCTCCTGGCTCAGAGACTAAACAGGGCATGTCATTATCTAAATAT
>CAUYSK010026824.1:0-21090 GCA_963575035.1 Avahi laniger | reverse complement strand
ACCACCTTCCCACGTGCTCCTGAGCTTGCTTCTTGCAATAGTTTCTCTCTCCCTTTCTGACTGTAACGATCCCTCTGAATCCCAGTTCTTTCTCTGTGTTTCTCTCTGTCTCTCGGGTTCTCTTTCCCCAGATCTCTGTCTCTGCCCTATTCTCCAGCTCTCTCTCACCTCGGAGCTCCCCGGTCCAGCCCTCCAGCTCCCCTAAGCCTTTCCACCCCCCCCTCAAATCCCTCCTTCTCGGCCTCCCAAAATAGTTTTTTTTAAATTAACTATTTTGTGCACAAAAGGGTAGACTTCAATTATTAATATCTAGAAAACTCCCAATTATGACAAAACGATTTCCTCGAAAACGCTATACAAATATGTTTAGCACGTGATTGCACTTCAGATGTCAGCACCTCCTCTGAAAAGAGCCAGGTAGTACATATTTCAGCCTTGTGGCCATCCGTGTGGGTCTCTGCCGCAACAATGCAACTCTGCCATTTATCGTACGTGAAAGTAGTCCCAACAATACGTGGCTGTATCCTAGTAACGCTTTCTTTATGGACCCTGAAGTCTGAATTTCATATCACTCTTCATGTCATGAAGTCATCTTCTTTTGATGTTTTTTTCCAACCATTTGCACATGTAAACCATTCTTAGCTTGAGGGCAGTCAGAAATAGGCCAGATTTAGCCGAGGGGTTGTAGTTGGCTGATCTCTGCTCTAGATTATAATCATGTTCCTCCAGGCCTAAGTTTTGCAATTTTGGGATCTTTGCATTCACCTATAATTTCTGTGGTTTTACAGAAGAGAAAGCGTGCAATGAGGAAAAATAATAAGGTTGATCATTCTCATACCCACATGAAGCCCTTTTACGTACACCATCTGGGTTGCAGTGCAAAGTGCTGGATTTATAAAAAGTGTGGATAAGTAATTTACACTCTTAGCCTCAGTTTTCTTTTCTGTAAAATGGGGGTAATAGAAACTACCTCACAAGGCTGAGGATTAAATGGGATGGTGGGTGTGAAAGCACACACATATATGTTACGCTGGTACCCACTGAACCTGTTTCTGCTGGAGGTGACAAGGGACCCGGGAGTGTACATGCCAGGGCAGAGTCAGATGCCGCTGCAGAGCAGCTCTGTGTGCCTCAGTTTCTTTTCTGTTTCTATACTATGGAGATATTAAGAACACTGACCTCATAGGGTTCGTAAGAGATTTGAATAGGCTAATACAGAGAAAGGGCTTAGAACAATGCCTTGCACATAATAAGTACTTGACAAATCTCAAGACATCTCTCTGTTGCAAACCAGGCTCATATAAAATCCTGTGCACCCTGACCATCTTCCAGGTCGGTCTGGTGGAGGCAGAACAGCTGTGCATGCAGGGGTCATTGCCACTTTAAAGACCCCTACGTACAGGTGGGAGCCCTGGAGGCCGCCATAATCACGGGCAGCACCAGACTCTCCTTCCCTCTCTCCCCACCCCACTGCCCTTCATTCCCAACTGCAGCCTCTTGAGCCTGTTCTTTGGAACAGCCTCCGACTTGGTTGCTTCTTCAGACAGCAGCCTGCTGGTGCACCCTGCAAAAAGCTAATGATGGAGGCCGGCATCTGGCACGGTGCTGTGGAGTTGAAGACCAGGTTTAAATCTGGCTCTGCTGCCTACTGTGTGGTCGTGAGACAGTTTCTTGTTATCACTGTGCCTTAGCTTCCCAATTCTTAAAAAATAATGGGAAGTCTACCCAAGCGGTGGGAAGTAAATCTAAGAAGCCTTTTCTAGCCTCTCTCTGTTATCCCACCTGCCCCCACCCCAGCTTTCCTCGTTCTTCCGGGGTCACACTGATTTTCTCCACTTCCCTAGCAATCCTATTGGGGGAGCAAATTTCTTTTCCTTTTGGGGTTAAGTGCCCAGCTGCTAACTCTAATTGCCCAAGCAAAAATAAAAACAAAAAAAAAAATAAGAAAATAAAACAACTTTATGTTTGGTTATAATCTGTTAAATTTCAGGGAACAGCACAGGTAACTATTTGTCTTCCTATGCAACTTTTCCGTGACTGCAAATATCTCGCCTGAGAAAAACATTGCAAATTCCAAGAGACAGTATTTTGCAATCCAAATGTATCTTTTTTTTTTTTTTTTGTGACAGAGTCTCAGTGTGTTGCCCAGGCTAGAATGCCGTGGCGTCATCCTAGCTCACAGTAACCTCAAACTCCTGGGCTCAAGCGATCCTCCTGCCTCAGCCTCCCGAGTAGCTGGGACTACAGGCATGCGTCACCATGCCCGGCTAATTTTTTCTATATATTTTTGGTTGCCCCATTAATTTCTTTCTATTTTTAGTAGAGACGGGGGTCTCGCTCTTGCTCAGGCTGGTCTCGAACTCCTGAGCTCAAACAATCTGCCCGCTTCGGCCTCCCAGAGAGCTAGGATTACAGGCGTCAGCCACCGCGCCCGGCCCAGATGTATCTTAAAGATCCCAAACTCTTTATCTTCTGAACACTTTCAAATAAACAGAAACAAAACAATTTTAAAATAGAGATAGGCAGTGATTTCCTCCAACTTCTAATGTTAATAGTTCCTTTAAATTCTTGACTCGCTTTCCGTTTATTCAATCCACTCTTACACTAGTTCTTTCCCACAGAAACTGTCATTTGCTTAGACAGTTTGTTAGGGCAGAGTGCGTGGATCAATCCCAAAAACCAGATGTTTCTTCTGCTTTCCTAGAAATTAAAGCTGAAACAAATTTGCCTCCAAGATATGTCCTGTGCTTATTATAACTAATTGAAGACAATTTTTTGCATTTGATTTTCCCACTGGGTAAAGCAGTTTTAAATTTAAATTTTATATTTACCCATCTATTCTTTTAGATGACATTCTTAAACTCTATACTCTGTCCTCAAAAACAGTGGGAAAATTGTTATATGAGTAGGTTCAGTCCTGGTCTGCTTTTGTTGGGGCCCTCACGGCTGACTCTGCAGTTTCAGTCACTAGCCTTCGATGCATTGTAACCTACATAATGGAATGGTTTCGATGATCACTTCTTCCAGTGTATTGATCAGTGCTGTTCCATGGAACATAAACATTTCTCCATCCAGATATGGCCTGTGTGTGGGAAAGTGAGCAGAAATGGGGTGGATGACCAATGTCCCAGTTTGCCTGGGACTGAGGAATTTCCCAGAACACGAGATTTTCAGTGTTGAAACTGGTTAAGTCCTGGGCAAAACAGGAAGAACTGGTCACCCGAGATACTCTAGGTCCCACTCACTCCCAGATTGAGAATCACTACTGAAGGTATTACTGATTAGAGACTATTCAGTAACTGATCAGTAGGAAAGGAAAAGAACTGCTCAAACCACTGATCTTGGCGGGGCTGGGGGTTGGAGAGGGGAAGCACACACATCATCACTAAGTCTGCGGTGCGGAAATCTCTATGTGATCCTCCCTCACGCTTCCGTGAGCCACTGAGGCATGGGCACAAAGTGATTAACATTCACGGGATGGCGTTACAGTGGACCCCAAATAATGCATTTAACTCACACTAACTACACAGATGTTCCCTGGTGGATATAGGAAGGTTTTGTTAACAACCTAAATAATAATGGAGGACCTAAAGAGATAATAATTGTTATTATGGGGTTACTAGCATCTAAAATCCCCTGCTTCCACACCCCGTGTGACTTGAGAGATCTTCTTTCTGTATGAAGTAGGATTAATAGAAAAATATAGGATCTTATGAATGGAATGCTCATTTTAAAGTTTATTTAAAAAAAATAGGCAGTGAGTCTAGGAAATGTAAACTCACTTTATAGAGCGGGGCGATCAGGCAGACATTTGAGCTCTCTGGCTCACAATTTCCAAATTTGTACAACTTTAGGATTGGAACTAGATGCTCTCTAAGGCCCTCTTTGGTACTGAATGCCATGATTATTCTAGATTCAGCACAGAATAAAGAGCAGACTATTTTTACAGGAAAACCGTACTTGGGAAGGTTGGTTTGGATTGAGTACTTGGCAGGGGAATTCCAGAAAGTGGTAGGGTAATATTAATGGAACAGAGATAAATCAAGAGGCTTTGGAAGTGGGGAGGAGGTCAGCTAGCTCACACAGACCGAAATTCTGGGAGAGGAGAAACTAGACAGGCACAGGTTTGACTCTCCAGGAGATGACCCGCCACCTAGCAAGGACTTCAGGGTTTTGGGGAGGGCAGTTGTCACCTGGACACAAGCAAGGCGTTGGAGTCCAGGCAGGAGGGCCTTTTTTCTGTAGACCCCTAAAGAGAAGGAGGACTCGGACTGAGGATGGGATTGCAGATTTCCAGTAAAGACGATTTATGTGAGGACTGGGGCTAAGGAGCAGAAGGCTAAAGGGAAATGAAACGGGCAATGTCCAGACGAGAAGACTGAGGGTGGAACGAAGCTAAATCCATTAAGAGGACCTGAGTATCTCCAGCTCACCCAGGAAAGATCTCGGTTTTATCCTCCAACATTTTCACAGTTAAGTTCTGGTCTTTTAAATCTGGCTGAAGAGAAAGATCACAGAGAATAAATATCCTGAAGTACAGAGCTCAAGGGAAAGGGCTTTGAGCGCAACCTCCACCCATCCACTCTCTGGAAGTGTGGCCTTCGAGGGCGTGCAAAGTAAACGTGTGTGGGGAAAACCCTGTGCCACTCATGGTTTTGTCCAAGAGCACCTTAAGGAAAAATGCCACATACTGTGAGGTCAGAGGGTCAGAGAAAGACAGGTTCATAAGGAGATCTGGCATGGAGAAACCACACTGAGAAATGGTTAGCCAGGAAAGCAATTAACATACTTTTGTTTTGGATATAGCCTTCTAAGACTGCAAATTGTCCACTGCAAGACTGGGGGCGGGGAGCAGGAATGTCATCAAAATTCTTAGCAGGGTCATTTGCTTTATCAAATGACGGGTTATTCTATCAAAGAGGCGGCGTGATAAACATCCAATCTGGTCTTTGAATCAGGGGCCTTTGGTGTTGAGCTGTTCTCTTTTGCTTCTTTGGTGCAGAATATGGCACCAATTTGGTAAAGCACACGATGGCGGGTAGGTTTTGGGGTGGAATACGGTCTGGCTTGAGCAGGTGCTGCCCTCAGGCTGGGCTCAGCAGTGAGAAGCATTCCCCAAACGAGCAAGATGCTTTGGGAAACCTAAATGGGAGCGAACTGTCCCACTGCTATTGGCCCAAGCGCTGAGAGGTGTTTCAGAAATGTCCAGGAGAGACTGAACACGGCTGAAAGATGCTGTCTGAAGTTGATGCCCAGGATTTGGCAAAATAATCTTGGCGCTGTGTGTGTGTGTGTGTGTGTGTGTGTGTGTGTGTGTGTGGATTTCAGGCGGTGACTTGCAGTTGACTGGGCAGCAGTGCTGAGGGGCACCAGCATATTAAACGTTTCTTTCATTTGACTCAATTTTTTGTGTGTGTATGACTGGCTTTTTTTTGATGTCACCACATTGATCCATTTGACTCAATTTAATAAATATTTATGATCAGCCCACTGGATGCTTGCTATGCTGGGCTGCCAAAGATACATAAGACCACAAAGAGACTATATTCTAATCTGGGTAATATGATACTCATCACATTCATAATTAGAATGCAAAGATGCAAAGAATGACGTAAAGGAGTTATAACAGAGGTTTATTAATATAAAGGTGTAAAATTAAGGAAAAAAAGATCAGGAAAAACTTCCTAAATGACACAGCACTGAATGCAAACCCTTTAAGGCCATTGTTGAAATGGAGAGCTGGGCGGACTGGCCCAGGGAGAGAAGGCGACACGAAGAAAAGGGCCAAAGATAGGAATCCAAGGCACGGCAGTTTTTCCAGAGTGTCCCTTTCAGGGAAGGCAGCAGTGGGCAGTGGGAACTGACGGTGAGGTGACAGGGTGACAGCGAGGAGATAACCAGCAGGGATGTGTCGACACCCAGCATGCCACGTTGAGCTGCCTGCACTGAGTAACTGAATAAATTGTGGATACTCACTGACACTTGTAGGATTGAGCAATGTTACTTTTAGAGCTTAAGAAGAAAAGTGTGTCAAGAGTGTCAGAATGGTTTGAAGAGGTCAGAGAGACCACCTGGACAGGTCTGACAACAATCTGCGGGAAGCGCACGATGGGCTGGAGTTAACAGCACAAGTGATGAGAACAGAAAGGGTGGAACCTCTAGAAACCTCCCACGGACACGATACACAGAATGTACTGATCAGACCTGGGGGGCCGGATGGGGAGAAGCTGGCTTGAAGGATGCGGCTGGAGAACCGGGTGTGGGGGGACAGGGAGATGGAAGGGGCCACGCCAGCAGGTGCAGATGGGAGTTCGGGAAGAGATAGGGAGGAATGCGGGGGACGGCCGGGGAGCATGATATGGACAGGTGACTCATCAGTACAGAAACGGCGACGACCCATGGATGTAAATGAGATCACCGAGGGAGAGGGAACTCCAAGAGCCACAAAGTGAACTGAGGAGGATGTTTATTGAAAACTTAAATTTCCCCAAATTCTGAATTTTCACTGAGAATAGTGGCTCCCAAACAGCTGTTAACCACGTCTCATTTCAATAGTGAGTAACCAAGAATATGAAAAGGACAGAGTTCTGCATTTACATACAAGTTTCTCAAAGACGGATTATAAAAGGAATGACCTCTAACACATTTGGCAACATGAGAGTCTTTTCATAATCTCAAGGTTGTAGCTCAGAGTTCTGTGACAAAGTCAAAGAGCTATGACAAATTCATAATTCAAAGACTGCTGGCTTTGGTCTTTGATAGTTACCTCTTGCTAGCACTTTTAACTCTATCCGTCTTTCTAAGTAGAAACAACTTTTAGAAAAAAGTGAATCTGTACACTGCATCATGGACAGGGGACAGAGCACTGGATTAGAAATAAGAAGGTATGAATTTGTGCCCTGGCTTTGAGACTCACTAGCTGTTGGATAAATTCAACCAATATCTAGAGTAGCTACACATCCCACACAGAGGCGAGGTTGCAACGCCAGTGTGGAAAGGGGAAAACAGCATAACTGTCAAAATTCCTCTGGAGAGATCCCTGGGAATGCACCACGCTAAGCTGACACCATCGCTCCAACGCGGCCCCTTCTCCCTTTAATCTTGGTCCAGATGGTTGTTTCTTCTAACGGGCACCAGATGGGGAAGCTGGCCCGAGCCGAGGAGCTACGTTCTGAGACAGACGTGCGCTGTGCCTTAACTGGTGCGCCATGGGGGCCTGGCCCCAGCACAGGGACAAGCAGAATCTGTGAGTCACTCTGGACCCCACTCACTGGGTGGAATGGAGGACACGGTGGCATGGCAACGCCATTTACGCTCATTTAAAACGTGTATGTGTGCACACGCACACAGCTGAGTTTGCCTAAGTTAAATGAACATAAGCCGGGACTTCCTCATCTTGAGCACCACTCGTGTGCCAGGGCCGTGCTGGGGACAAGGAAAACAGAATTGGCATGTGCCATCGCTGCCCCTGAAGCCTGGTCTAGAGGGCCCCAGGAACACAGCACAGCGCCGCAAGGCAGATACCGTGCGCGGCGGTCCAGGAGGCCGCAGGGGTGAGAATGAGGAAGGCTTTTCTGAGACCGTGTGACTCTAAGCTGAATCTTAACAGCACGCGACATCGGGTGTGGAGAACGGGAAGGGCAGCCCAGAGCCTCTCCTAGCAGACGGGCTGGCGCATCGAGGCAGCGAGGCTGGGCGCGGCGCAGCGGGGACCCACAAGTTACCCGGGGATGAGGGTGCAGCCAAAGAAGGTGCAGGAAAAGCCAAGGGGGCCAGATTGTGCTGAGCTCCCTGTGTTCCACTAAGGGGCTGCAGGGGATGGGGAAGGTTTCTGAGGAGAGGGGTGCGAGCGCAGGACCACAGGTCATTCTGTCGCTGCGGGGGCTGGATTAAAGCAGGCTGGGAACGGAGCAGGGGAAACTAGTGAGGAAGAAATTATACTGTTGTAAGAGAGGAGGGGGGATGACGGCACCAGGCACGAGAGGGGGCCAGTGGCTAGATCCCGTCTACCGAGGTTTCCTCTGTGCCCGGCACTGTGCCCGAGAGCTGGTGCGGTCGGGTGCGTGGTTCCCAGGGCCGCCTGCACGGCGCACACTCGGCCCGGCTCCTACACCACTCACTTGGCAACGGCTGCGCGGGCCGCTTTTCTGGCTCCTGAACACACACAGGCTCTCGCTCACCCCAGGGCCTTTGCAGTCGCTATTCCCTCTGCCTAGAACCTCTTTCCCAAGCGCACGGCCGGCTCCCTCTCCTCTTCAGATGCAATTCATGGGCTGCCTTTGCCGAGAAGCCTTTTTCGACCCACATCATCTAAAGTTGGTCCCTTCCTGCGTCAGCCTGTAAATTAGCACTTCTCACAGTCTCGAATGATCTTGCTTATCTCTCTACTTTTTATCTGTCTCCCCCTTCTAGAATGTATCCTCCATGAGGTGGGGGGCTGTCTTAGTCACTGGTATATCCAGTACCTAGCACAGTGCCTATGTGCTCCCCGAATATTTATCCTATGAATATCCATTTTATAGATGAAAATATAATAATCATAACTAACTCATTTAAGCCTCACATTTGATATATATTTTATTATCTTCCCCACTTTACATGGGGAAACTGGGGACACGAAAGTTGGGTATCTCATCCAAGGTCACACACCTTGGAAATGGCAAAACCGGGATCCAAACTCAGGCGGTTTGGCTCCAGGATCCAGGGTTTTGCTGTCTGTGCTACGTAATCACTCTAAAGCTAAGGCTGACAAATGTCAGGTTACATGGCTGGTGATGAAGGAGCCGGGATTTCAACTCTACAGCCTGAGCCCTTAACTCCTACACTCCACAGAAATGAAATGAGCAGGGATGAGGGTGGTGAGAGCTAAGGGAGAGAGAGGCCCCCGCCTGGAGGCCTGAGCTGCCGGGAGGCTGGTGTAGAACTCAGGGCCATGCAAAGGGGAGAGCATGAGTTTAATTTCAAGTATGTAGAATTTGAGTTGCCCACTGCACACGCTATCAACCGTGCTGCCTGCTTTTGGACAGGACACATTACTCAAACCTCCTAGCCCATCTTCACATTTGCAAAATGTGGGTTTAAGTACCCACGGGACAGGATTCTTGTGAAGATTCAACTGGGGTAATCTAGACCCATAGGTACATGTTAGTAAGCATTAATTCTCATCTTTTCTATACCTTTGCTCACATGAAAAAGCCAAAATTTTGGGGAAAATGGGCTAAATATCAGTATGAAAGAGAAAATTTTTGAGTGGGTCCAATTATAGAATCATTCCACAAGCTTAATGAGACTTAGAATTAGCCAAATTTCATCTTCTGAACACTTGAAGCTATTGCAATAATTAAATGAAAAATTTGTAAAACTAGGTTCAATTTAAAATGTGTATAAGTATTACTTCTCCCTCCCCTGGATCTTTCCTTTTATTCTTATTTCTTGATAGGTACATGCAATAGTTGTCTTTGGACAAGTCATATATTTTAATCAAATTTTCTCATTTGTAACACAGGATCAATAGTTCCCCTCTTACAGGGTTCTTATAAGAATTAAAGGAGAAAGTGCATAAGAAATCCCTTGCAAACTAGTACTGTCCAAATATGATAAAGTAACATTATCATTTTAAAAATGTTTGTATGAGGGGAAAAGGTATGGTTATTGAGATCAGTTAAAGTTGCTCACGTGGTTAAAACCACACACACCCCCATATATTATCACTAAATCTTGCCCCTCTAATATCACGTGGACATGCTCATTCATGTCTCCCCTGTGTAGGACAAAGAACCGTCTTGCAGTGGGCATGTGCTTTTGTCTGCCCAATGTCTCTCTGAGGAGCTATCCTTCAGCTCCAGGGTGGGAAAGTGACCCAAGAAAGGCTGGTCAGCATTCTTCATCCCTCCAATAGGAATTTGGACCAAGCAGGTCCAATCTGAGGTCTCCCCTGAGCTTTTGCTGGAACTATCAGAAAGAGGCGAGGGGAGCTTTCTCTCCCCCTAGGAGAGCCAGCTGTCAAAAGCAAGTAAACCTGGAGCTACTTCTGGCCATCTCTGATAACGTGTGGGAGAACCTGCCTGAACGAAGTCAAAACGGAGGGACAGAGAGATAGGGGGACCAACTTGTCCCAGTTAGCCAGGGATGTTCCCAGTTCTACCCATGAAAGTCCCAAGCCCAGGACAGACCTGGGAAAATAGGGACAGCTGGTCACACCACAGACAGATAACCTGGCAAAAAAGAGTCCTGAACATTGTTTCCAATACTGATCCGGCTCCCTTGGGTGTCTCAATCATGTGACACACTGCTGGTGTTTGTTTAAGCTACTCTGAGTTGAGTTTCTGACACTTGCAACCTATAGAGTCATAACACCCTCCGAAAGAATGTGCACATATAAACAAAAGTCACAGTTAAAAAAGCAAAATGAATCAAAGTAGGAAACACACTATTTTTAGAATTAAAAAATGAGGAAATGTGATCATGTGGTCCCTTGTGAGGTTGAGAGAATTTGACAAAGGGGCTCTGAAAAAAAAATGTACACAAAATGGAAAAAGGAAGAGAGACAAATGAAAACATTCTTATGGAACAAAAACACCATGGCATGAGAAAGGTCAGGGTAATGAACGAGCAAAGATTCGAAAGAACAATCACAGTGAGGGAAAAAAAGTAGCTCAAACCAAAGCATGTAGTAGCTTGGCCTTTTCCTTAGAGATCAACCAGCCCTGAGGGGGTATGGAGACAGCCTAGCTGTGGGAATGCACCGTGTAAATCTAGACCTAGACCAGTGGCGGTTGGGCAAGTGCTGAACAATTCACAAGAGGTAGAACAAAAATCCAAATGGCCCAGGCACTCTGCCTCGGGGCAGGTAGGCAGTTGAAAGTGCTATAGGAATCACCCAGGGGTTAGAGAGAAAGGGTTTTTCTTAAGGTGGCAGAGCAGGAATTACAAAGATCTGAGAAGTTAGAAAATGTGAGGGTGCACCACATGGCAGGGTACGCTACTCTGTAGCGCGAGTCAGAGAAACCTGTGAGGCTTTCCCCTGACAAGGTGGACACACATCTGTACACGAGCCACGCAGAACAGGACAGCCACGCCACCTGGCTCCCCTAACGGTGTGAGTCTGGAGCCCTCAAGAACCTCCTTCTGGCCTGTTCTGTCACCACTTGTAACACGGCACACAGCGTGCAGAGAGCCTAAGGTTGCAAACTGAGAGAGAAGTCACTCTCTCAAGAGAATGGCACTATGAAAAAAACAAAAGGCAGCGTGAAGCTATGAGATTTAGGGCTACTCCTACGAATACCCTTTCTGTTCAGTCTTACTCATTCTAAATGATTTTTACTTTGTTTTCTGATACCATCTAATTCTAGGGTGCTAATCATTTTCTTGGTTGTATGACTCTTGGGGGCGTTTTGGGAAACCTGATGTGTCTGCACAGGGTCCTCCTAACACACATATTTAGGAGAAAGGGAGGCGGTCCTTCAAGGGGAGAAATGAACGGTACCCTCTGTGCTCACGTGTTTGCGAAAAGGACGTTTACGCTGCGCGTACACAAGAACTTTTCCCCTTAAAACATGACATTGAAAGTAGAAGAGCTGATATGATTAAAGGCTGTCCGGTTATAAAGAACTGATTCACACTTCAAATCTTAAATCGCAAAGCGTGCTCAAGTGTAAAACCGCTGGAGTTACTCGAGCGTGTGATTAGATTTTAAGTGGCCTTTGAAGGTGGGGAGGGCCCACGCCAGGACATTTGATGATTTGTTTGCTTTAATTCACTTGTAATTTTGGAAAGGCCCCACCTAGGAGCAGGATATCCTTTCTCCCTGAACCAGGATGTTGCCCAGAGTCTAAGAAAAGAAGGAGGCAGAGCCCCGGGAAATGGCACACCATCCTGAAATGCATCCCTTGCAGAATCAGGACAGACCATGCTCACCTTCCTTTCTGGAGAGATGCTCTCTAGAGGGGCCCTCACTTCCAGTTCCTGCAAGGGAAACAGGATGTACTTGCCCAGGCTAAAGGACAACGTGGAGTCCAAGCTCACCAGCGCTTCCTCCTCTCTACAGATTCCAGCTCTCTGCATGTGAAGTGATTTTGTGGTTCTGGGCATTGTGTCTTCTGCAAAGAAAGGCGTGCGTAGGAATGAAAGGGGCCCCTCATTTGGGAGCTGGGGAGATTTGGGGTTCCGTGATTTACTTGGGGTCAAACTGTTGCCCTGAGTGGGCAGAAGCCAGGATGCCAATTCCAAAAACCTACAGCAAAAAAGGTATTCTTTCCTGTACCTATGTAGATATGTTTCTTGGTATCCCAAGAGACCAAGATCATTTGTGTATTTGACTAGGGCAGGAAAGAGGAAGGGTATCAGGAAAAAACAGGGTATTCTTCTTTCCTTGACTTTCTTATACTGACTTGACATTGATAAAACTGACCATCCTTCTGGCAAAGTAACCATAGACATTCAACACAAACCAAAACCCATGTTTTTCTTTGGTCCTTTTTTTTTTTTTTAAAGCGACAATCCAGACTTTTGCTAAATTATGAAATGCCTTCATCTCAGTACAATACCTAAGGAACCACATGGCTAGTACTCAACTTAAGAATTTTAAGGGAATGGTGAAAATAGAAAAGGAATAAATATTTAAATATGAACATCAACCTCTAAGTGCCCAATGCTCCTAAATTATATGCCAATGATGGAAACGACAGATCAAAGGTGAAAGATGGTGGCCATTGGTTAGGAGAAAGGGAATCAGGAAAAAGAGAATGCATGAGGGAACCCTGTTCACCAGGCAAGCCACCCTGGGATTGGGAGACCGTACATGGTATTTTCCAGAGAATGCTGGCGTGTTTATTGCCTGGCAGGCCCTGTCCTGCAGCCTGAGAGCACCTACCAGCATTTCCAGCTTGGCAGGCCCCCAACAACCAGAACAATGATTGCTTTTCTCCAGCTATAATAATGTTGTCTAGTTCATCAGAGATCCATTTTGTATTTTTCATTGAGTCCAAAACACTGTTTCCTTCAGAAGAAATCCTATCATGTTTTATACATTTAAAAAATGATTGATTCGGTAAATATTAGTAAAAGTAGAAAAATTTTGATGAGAGAGGAAGAAGTTTCTTCTAGAGTTTCATTATTTTATCTTAAGTAAAGTGTATTTTTAAAAAAACCCTACAGACATTATAAGGCGCATGCATGAGTCCAAATATTTTTCAGCTCACTGGGTCTCAGGGAGACAGCTACGGTGCCTGATAAAGCTTCATGCTGTTGCATTCATTCATTCACTCATTCAATCATCTAATATGTATTTATTGAGCATTTATTATATGTTCTAAACATTAAGGACACAGCAGTAACAAGATAGAAAATGACCCTGGCTTCACTGAGCTAGTACACAGAAGACCAAGAACAAGCCCATGCAAAGAGGTAAATATGATAATCCAGATGGCAATAAACTCTTTGAAGGGAAAATAGGGTGGTGTGCTGGCCGGTGGCCAGGAGGCACGGTCAAAGCTGCCCACATCCGAGAGTTAAGATCTGGCTGAGGAAGAGGGAACCTGCGTAGGCCTAAAGTAGGCAGGAGGATGGCCAGGCAAAGGCCCTGGGGTAAGAGCAAGCTTGACAAATTTGGGGGAAAGAAAGAACACCAGTGTGGACTGAGAACAATGATACAGATTGCGGTAAAGATTGAGTAAGATGATGTATGCGAAAGAACTTGATGAACTGCAAAGCGATACCACGGAAAGTTATTATTTGGTAATGCTAGACTATTTGAATGATCACATAAAGAATATCATTCTGCATTTAGAAAGGACTAGGGTCAGAACTATATACATTTCAGTTTTCATCTTCTACTTCCTAATAAAAAGTGGCTGGCCCTTCCACAGCCCTTCCAAATATGGAATCTCACATACCTGGAATTCTGTTGAGCGTCACCCAGAAATGTTCATCGGGACTGAAAGTGTCCTTGGACCACTGGAGCAAATCGGTAGCCCGAGGGTCATGGAGGACAAAGTCGGCAAACTCTCTCGACAGAGCCACATAGGCAGAGCCAAAGTAAATGGTGAGATTGTGGGGGGGAGGCGGCTTCAACGCTGGCGTTCTTATCACATAGGAAAGCTCTCTGCCCAGGTGCTCTCGGTGGACATACTTAGTCCGTCCAACTGCATGAGCTGGGGGCAGCACCCCTGGGGTAATATTTTTCCCTTTAAATCCTTTCAGATACTGAACTATTTCCTTGTTGGTTTTCAGGGGGAAGTCTTGCCCACAGGTGTTGATGACGTACTTCCATGAGACCTCTGAGCTTGAAAGATCACTGATGCAGTTGAGGTCTGCCTGGAGCCTGGAGATCCCACCGTAGACAACTGGCTCCATCTTAGAAGCCAGAAAAGCATTTGGGAAGCAGCTCAGCAATTGTTGCACTGCATCTTTAAATTCAACTGTTGCCTTTTCATCTACATGAACACAGTAGATATTTTGGGGCATGTAAATAGCCCTGAAGAGCCTTGCGAAGGTATCGAAATGGTGATGGATGACCATTATGTATGCCAAAGGAAACTGAGCTTCTTCTTTAGATAAAGGGACCGTGATATAGTGGCTTTGGGTCAGGTATTCCTTGCAAGAAGACTTCTCACGGATCATTAGTTTGTTTCTCCACAGGAAAGGTGTTTTCCCGTTGATAAAGGATGTGCAAACTTGAGTCAGCATCAAAGAGTCTGAGATATTTAGTCTCTGGAAGCTTTGCTCTCCCCCAAAATTGAACACATAGAACACGATAAAGACGATGACACTAGAGATGGAAACTATGAAGAGGTAATGCATGGATGAAGGCATGCCTCGAAGAGGGGCAGACCGTCAGAGACCACCCAAATCTGCAAGTCTTTTTTCCAAACTTACTCGTTTCTCTGAGTTCTTACTTGGGTACATTCTCCAGTCATTCCCACCCTGAAGGAGATGCTGCGAATTTATTCAGAGTCATCCCGAGAGTGCAGCTGCTGGCCGTCTCCCCGCGCCGGTACTGGAGACTGATCCGCCTCTCTCAACCCTCCTTTGTTTAAGTCTCTGCTGCAGGTTGCTTCAGCCCGGCGTTTCCCCCTCCCTCTGCCTCTCGGTTTGCGTCTGCTAGCTGCTTCCCCAAAACTCTGCTAACTCTTTTCTCCCCTACAGCTTTCGTTTCTCAGATCTCTTTTCTTTCATTTCCCCTGTCTGCCCCCCTCCGCTGCCGGCCCCCGTGGCATCACCATTTATTACCATTCGGGGAACGGCGCCGGGAGAGCCCGAGTTGCGGTGATGAGCCCCGGCAGGCGTGCGGCTTCCTGCTCGTCGCCCCGCGGCGGCCGGGCTTGCCCCCGCTCGCGCTCGTGGCAGCGGTCCACAGCCTGCTCGCGGCTCTTCCAGCGCGATCCGCGGGGTAGAACACGGCCTCTGCTTCCGATAGGCTGTTTCATGAACCCTGACTCAAGTGACAAAATCTAAAATAAAAGAAAACCTCACCCATCCCAGCTCCATCCTGGCTCCACCTGCCTTTTGCAAAACAAGAGCTTACTAGAGGAGGCGTTCCAGTCCCAGGGGGTCTGAAACTGCAGGGGCTCCGGGGCCCATGATACCGAAATGAACCCCTTCCTCTCACTTCCCGCATCCGCTGTGGTGTTTGTCACAGGATGCTGGCGTCAGATGAACAAGTCCTGAGCCCCATCCTCTGCTCTGGATGAGACCTTAAAGCTTCATGGGAAAGAACTTGAATCCTGGCCACAAATGACATCCGCACAGGGGACTTAGCGGTGCATTCAGGCTTTAACTTCGCAGAGAACATGCTGGAATGCTCAGGGAAGTGTTGTACACCCGTCCAGAAGAGCTTGTCGACCACCTAGGAAATGAACGTTGTTTTCCCTCATTTGTAAATATAGTAGTGTTTTGGCTAAGGAGTATCAAGCTATTTTACTTAGAAGGTTCTCATCTTCAACTTCTCAATTTTCCACTGGCCACTTTTTTAATGAACTATAGGTTAATGCATTTTATTTAATATGTTCTTAAAATGCCTTCTAAAACACCAGTTTAACTACTGACTGCCTTTCTAATCCCCTCGCTATGGACCTGAACTTATCAACTCAGTGCCTCAACCCCAAAGCATTCACTCGCCCACTCTGTGAAGAAACAATGTCCTTTAATGCACATTCTCTTCTTCCTTTTGAACAGTTTTTACCCTACCATTAATGGAATCGATAGGACAACATACTGATTCCTTGCTTTCACCCTGGGTAGGAAAATCAATGCTACCTCCAGGGTTCACGCGCCACAAACTCCAACCGAATGGCACGTCATTTCCTGAGCACACTGTCGTTTTCATTCTTCTAGCTCTCAGTGTTTACATTTACCATTCTTCTAGCTTGTATACTATTTTTCTCTCTCCCTTACTAAATGCTCCTCACCACTCCCCACCCCCCAAATAAACTTTCTATATAACCAACCCCTGGATTTTTAGGTCAAAGAGAAAGAAAATGTAGCCATTATATGAATAAAGTGGATCAATCTAATTCTCAGTGTCTTCTATGGAGTAGAGCAAAGAGAATGACCTATAGTTCATGACGATTCAATCCCAAGCTTGTATTTTCCTAAATAATACCTTCAGATTACCATATATTCTATTTCTGAACGACAGAGAGTAATTTCAATAGCTCGTCTGACACAGCCTTGTGGCTTAGAATGAATATTAAAATACTTGGAGTTGGACAAAGCATTCAGTGTACATAATTTAATTAGGGCAACAGAGTCTGTTTACACTGTTATTTCCAACTGGCCAATAACATGAGGGTTCAGATTTATACAGACTGAGAGGACAGACATTAATACTGTTACTATATTAAGAATATAGATACTAGCCAAATTAGGAACTTTCATAATACTTCTGTATTCAATTCACTACTTCAAATGGCATTGTTTGTGTGTTGAAAAACAGAGCTGTTTTTCCTCCCAGCTCTTTTGCCTGTCCTTGGGCCAATTTCCCACACCCTCACATCCTCGTATTACAAAAAATCCCTATAGAACTTTTTTTAAAAAATTGCTTATTGAATTAGTGGAGGCCTTTTGTTACCTGTTACCTCTCCTTCCTAATAGGCCCTACCACTTGCTTGTCTAGAACAGACACCATGTGCTTTTTGGCTACTGAGACTGAACAGCTAGCTCAGCCGTCCCTGCTTGACTTTTCCTGCAGCTGAGGACAAAGTTGACACTTGCAGGCCAAGCAACCATGCCTTGTCACTGACTTTGGAAGCACTTCTTCCCGCTCTAGCCTACTACTCAGGCTAAACATGCTTACCCTCCTCTCGGGCCATCGGAAGGCTTTCTTTAAGCCTAAAGTCCTACTGCTGCAGGACTTAGAGAAAACGAGTTGGAGGTGTACAACACAGAGTTTGCTGCTTGCCAGGCTAAGTCAACCAGTGAGGGGAGATGGAAAAAAACTTGCATGTTGCTGTGCTAAAAAACCTAGAGTGCATCTCATTGCCAGAAGAGCCCACCTCCAGGCAGTGCATGGAGGATGCTGTACACACTTCCTCCTGCGTCTTTCCCCTAATTGCATGTACTAATGCAAACTCAATTGCACTTTCATAATTGCTCTGGGGCTTGTTTGTCTATTGCCAATTAACTGCTATCCTTTAGTTAGGAAAGAACTTGAGGGCATAAAAACAGGTTCGAGCAGCAGCACTGGATCTACGGTGTTAAATAATGGCAGGAAGGGCCCCAGAGGACTGGCTGGGATCAAGTTTGTTGAAGCAGCGTTGAGGGGCTAAGCTTCGAGGGGAGAAAACTTTAAGTAAATGAGGTGAGATGGTATCTATTCTTGGGCTCCCTCATGGCTCTTCTGTTGGACGGGTATTTTTATGTAGTTTGCTTTGTTATTGAAGTAAGTCGAAGGACTCAGGGATTTGTTCTTAATTATAAAATATAGGGATTTGTTTTTTCCCTTGATCTAAGAGTAATACACGGGAAAAGAGAGAATGTTCGCAGTCCAATTCACTTTGGACATCCAATTAAGTACAGTTGTCACTTGGTGTCCGTGGGGGATTGGTTCCAAGACCCCTGTGGATACCAAAATCCACAGATGCTCAAGTCCCTGATATAACGTGGTGTAGTATTTGCATATAACCTACGCACTTCCTCCTGTGTACTTTAAATCATCTCTAGATTACTTACGATACTAATGCAATACAAATGCTGTATAAATAGTTGTTATACTATATTGTTTAGGGAATGATACCAAGAAAAAAAAAGTCTGTACATGTTCAGTACAGACACAACCATTCATTTTTTTTTCCCCCTGAATATTTTCAATATGAGATTGGTTGAATCCAAACTTTTAGGACCCGGGATAAGTTTTGTAAATGGTGTCTATTTTTTTTTTTTTAATGGTGACCATGATGATGCTAAAGAGAAGTGAGACATTTCCAAAGCACGTCTTTAACTAAAACAACAATTCTCCCATAACTGAGAGGTCCTCCAACTGAGTTCACCGGGGGAAAATCCTCCTTCTCTTGGGGCCCAATCATTTTACTTTCTCTACCATCTATCTAATTAGCAACAGAAGAAGTTGTCTAGATCTCAGAACCTAAAGCATTATGTTAAACTCTCATCTTAGAGAGAGGAAGAAGTTTAATAAGCAGAATTTTAAAGACCCAGGTGGCAAGTCCAGAGGTGGTCATGCCAAGCCCAACCAAATTGAGTCATTACCATGTGAACTGGAGTGATCTGCACCTGGTTTTGATACAGCAAAGTTATCATGGAAACACTCTCTGGATGCTGGATGATGCCAAGCAAATACTTGCAAAAGACAGTACATCATGTATTTAAATAGGCAAATGTTAGAGCACGTGCAGCTAGGGGCAATCTTCTATTAGCATACATTTAGGAATTAGAAATATGAAGATCCTGACATTTGAGGATTTAGAAATTGAAAAAATAAATTACCGAAAGTAAGTTATGGCCAATCAACATTTTAAGACAAAACTCACCACTAAATTTACATATGGAAATTCTTTAATACTGACTGGGAGGGTGACTCATTCACAGTATTACCAAAACATTTGATTCCACCACTATTCAGCCAAATTGGGTGTGTCTGTAGCTTGGGGATAAGGACAGTCCTGATTAGTGATTTGCAAACTTTAGCTTAACATCTCCTCACCTGAAGGGGCTGTTAAACCACAGGTGGCAGGGTCCCCAACCTAAGAGTTCAGTAGGTTCCAGGTGAGCTTAATAGTTTGCATTTAGGTCCCAGATAATGCTGAAACTGCTGATGCCTGAACCAAAGTTTGACAGACAATGGACCTGACACCCAAATTCTTTGATTTTCTTTCCTCAATGGCCACACCTGATCTGCCTTTCTATAACTAAGTAATATACTGTATAAAAAAAAAGTGTTTTGGGGTAAACAGTATTGTACAATTTGGAAATACTTAATACACAGGAACTCGATGGTGGATAATCTGATCCTGAGAGCAAAATTTACTATGTAAAACTACTGGTGGTACTAGGAAGAATGGGAGAGAATGGATATACAGAAACACCTGGTACTGATATTTAAATGAGAGAAACCCTAGTTACAAATCATCTTGCCCCAAATGCTGCCTCTAATTACTAGACAGTGACCACACCTGTGCATAATCCATCTTTTACAAAATACGGAACAGGATTATTTAACAACTAATGCTGCTTGCTGTATTGGGTATCTAGTGTTTCATAAGCCGAATTAGAGGACCATGTAGGGGAAGGAGGAGAGAGAGAGGAAAAGAATATCAAGTTAATTGATGAAGATGTGGAGCAACTGGAATGCTCATGCATTGCTGGGGAAGTGTAAATGGGTACAACGACTTCGGAAAACCAACAATATCTGCTAAAGTTGAGCGTATCTATATCCTACGACCAGCAATTCCATTTGCAGGTATTTACTCAACAGAAATGCATACATATTTGTCAAAGGATATATAGTTCAATATTCATTGCAGCCATATTCATAATAGACCCAAACTGGAAAGTACTCGAATGCCCATCAATAATTATTATATATCTGGGTTTCTCAACCTTGGCATCATTGGCATTTGGGGCTGAAAAATGCCTTGTTGTGAGGACTGTCCTGTGCATGACAGGGTGTTTAGGAGCATCCCTGGCTCTACCCAGGAAAGCCAGTAGCATCCTCTGCCTCCCTTACCCCACCTCTGACAACTAAAAATGTCTGCAGATATTGGTCTCCTCTCTATATCACAATGAGAATGAATGAGATACAACGGCCTGAAACAAAACAGATGAATCTCACAAACAATGTTAAGGAAAAAAAAAAACCGAAGAAAGAGTACATGCTGTATAGTTCTATTTACATAAAGTACAAAGACAGTTAAAAGTAATGTATGCTTAGACATCAGGGTCGTGACTACAATACTGGTTGCATGAGTATGTTCACTTTGTGAAAATGCGCTAAGCTGAACATTTATGGTATGTGCACTTTTTTTTTTTTGAAACAGGGTCTTGCTCTGTCACCCAGGCTGGAGTGCAGTGGTGTAATCATACCTCACTGCAACCTTGAACTCCCAGGCTCGTGTAATCCTCCTGCCTCTGCCTCCTGAGTAGCTAGGACCACAGGCACTCAACGCCATCATGCCTTGCTAATTTTTAAATTTTTTTTCATAGAGATAGGGTCTTATTATATTGCCCAGGCTGGACTAACTCCTGGCCTCAAGCAACCCTCCTTTCTCGGCCTTCCAAAATGTTGGGATTATAGGCATGAGTCACTACACCTGGCCAACTTTTCTTTCTATGTTTTATAATACTTTACCAAAAATGAATGAATGAATGAGTCATGGTCCTTCTCTCAGAAAAATCTTTTCCAAGTGAGTCTTCAGATTAGTGGGGATCAGGAGTCCATTTTGAGTAATTGATATTTACAGATATATCAATTTGACCATGTGGTCATGTTATGGCAAGTGTCAGTGACCAGTCCCAGGGGAATAACCGAGCGGCACGCAGAGAGTTGGAGAGTCAGAAAGTTTTATTGCCGGCGGCCCAGATTGAGGTCAAGCCTCCCAACATCTGAGCACCTCTTCCGGGTTTTTGTCAGGTTTTATA
>CAUYSK010026823.1:0-49068 GCA_963575035.1 Avahi laniger | reverse complement strand
TAGAAAAAAATTAGCCGGGCATGGTGGCTCATGCCTGTAGTCCCAGCTACCTGGGAGGCTGAGACAGTAGGATTGCCTGAGCCCAGGAGTTTGAGGTTGCTGTGAGCTAGGCTGACGCCACGGCACTCGCTCCAGGCAAGACAGTGAGACTCTTTCTCAAAAAAAAAAAAAAAAAAAAAAAGAAAAATACTTTTTTCTTCCAGCACAAAACATGTATATGCTGGACACAACAAATAGTCAAGCATGGCTATTATACGGTTCCTGCCTTTACAGAGATTTCTGGGAGACATACTGAGACAGAAGTGCACTGCGAGTTTCAGGAGCCACAATAACATACGGGAAGTTGGAAGTGCAGCAAATCCCTCTGCCCACCTTCCATTTGTCAGGATTCAGTCACATGCTCCTCCCTAGCTCCAACCAACAGAGGCTGGAAATAATCTAGCTGTTTGTCCAGAAGGAAATCAAAATAGGCAAAATATACAACATGTTTTTGTGGAGAAAGAAAATGAGTTTTGAATATATGGTATGGAATTTATTACAAAATATCTATATCCAGGTGTACATGCAAGTTCATGATAACATTAATTTCAGTTTATTTCAGGTAGAATTTAGAAACACATTCCATTTATTTCCAAAGTTTAGTTATACAGTCTCATCTTTAACAGGGCAAGGATTTTTATGGCAATTAGGAATATAATCTTAATAATCTGGCTGGTTAATATATGAATTCCAGCATAAAATTGTGGTAATTGATTTGACAATTAAGCGATCAGTTTAAAATGAAGCAACAATACTTTCATTAGCTTGCAATCCCCCAATTTTCCATTTCACTTTGTTGACATGGACAATTTCATTTTTGTTGGTCTAATTTTTGTTTTTAAACCAGAGGTGATTTTCTTTTCACACACAAATATATACTTACTGGTTTCAAACTTCCATCTCTTTGCAAAAACACTAAACATGATCAAAACTCCTGTTAAGAGTAGCCTTTAACTGCTGGGTCATTACAATCAAAACAGTAAAAGAAGACGGAGATGTTGCTTTCTCATCCCAGCTGAACTAGCTTGGTGGGTCATTCATCTTATTTGAAATTGGAGCTATATGGTGTAGTTATTACAAGTGGATTCTATCAACATGATTTCACCTTCTTGTAAAGTTCTATCAAGAAATGAGTATTTTAGATTCGATGTGACTCAATATCTGAGAAGAGGCCAGGGAGAGAAGGAAAGAGTGGTGATTGCTGAGTAAGCGCAGTCTCACTACCAGAGACCTAGGGTGCGCTCTCACCGTGATGATAGTCCACCAGCTGCTACGCTCTGGGTTGAAAACAAATTATTATAGACCTGGGAATCTTTCTCGGCTCAAAGTACCCCCACACTGTGTATGGGGGTAGTAATAAATCATGCTAGCTCAAAAGGTCTACAAGTTAATGGCTAAGAAAGGATTGGGATATTTTCTTTCATTTTAGACTAAACTCTCTCCAGAGTGCATGCAGTGTTAATAGAAGCAGCCAACTTGTCCACGTACAAATTGTCTTGTGTTTTACATCCAGACTTTGAAATCCTGCTCAACATTTGCCTTCAGGTCCAATTCATGAGCCTGACATTTATAAATCTAAGAATCAAATTGCAGATCATTTTAAGCTGTGCGTATAGGCCGAATGAATTGTGAACTCACAGTGAATGGGGCTTGCATTGAGATTATACATTTTGTCACGTAGAAGAAAACACAACTAAGCTTTTTGCCATTTGATTCAATAGGAAATAAAATATTATAGGATTGATTTGAAGATGCAAACTGATTTCAGTGAATATTCACCATTTCCTCCCATCAATGGAGGCTTAACTTGATTAGGTGGTAGGATTCATGGGATTTTAGATGTTTCCTTAAAAAAAAACACCCATGTGTAACTTGATGCCTGGAATATTTTAGAAAATTTTTATTTTGGCTATGTTTAACTCACAGAGGGAGCTGAAAAACCAAGGTCATAATGAGGTAATTAATCAAATTAAATATCATAATGCTTTCCATTGCCCATGTCCCTTTGAGCTTGTAGTCAACGTCTTTGTCTGAAAGCACTGCAGAAGAATGCTATCATTGTACTTACAAAGAAGAAAGACGTTCTGTACAAGAACAGTTTGCAAAATCAGCCCTAATATTTCTGGATAAATGGATGGCATGGATTATATCAAGCAATGACAGAAAAATACTGATATTTTAATATCATCGAGCCCGATTTTGCTTTGAGACCCCAAATTAACCTAGAGCCAAATGTGAGGCTGTCTCTAAGGTGGAGGATACCTAGGATAGAGGATATTTGAAATACTCTCAAATTATTCATTTGCCTTCCTCACTTTTCTAGTGAGAGTTTTAATTTGAAAATATGGATGCTGGAATAATTTTCTCAGATTATTTAGCCAGATAATTGCTACTTTCACAGGGAGAGCAGGAGAGTTTATCCTTAGGATTTCTATACATCGATCAAGTAAGAAACGGACAGAGGTCTGCAAGGGGTTTCTTACAACTCTCTTATTCCTTTGTAATCAACCAAATGGCTTATTTCAAGCTCCTGAACCCAAAATATAGCACGAAAAAAATATGATCTGCCAGACAGTTGTTTAGCAAGTGGACACGAGAACCACACACCTCAGGCTCAATCTCCTTAAAGGACACCAGCTGAACCGCAGTGTCAGCAAAAGGCGCGGAAGGATAAAGCATGAGTGAACAGGTGATGTGAATGATTCTCATAACTGAGTTTTACCAGCAAGTTTTGACACTTTTAATGTTGTCATTTATAAAAAAATTCTTATGCATTTATAGTGCATAGGCAAAATTTGGATAATAGAGAAAGGGATAGTTCATTCCTCAAGGGATGAATTGTATGTGAAAACCCCAGTCAGAACTTTAAAGAGTACACGGAGACCACGATTAACAGGTCTCTTTGTTGAAATGGAAACTTAATTTATAAGAATAATAAAAGTACACGTCAATAGTTCTATAATCCTACTTACAGGTTCTGGAATTTATCTTTAAGAAAAAGGAAGGATTAGAGTTATTTGAGTAACAGGGTGACATGGTGAGAGTAATGTTTGCAGATTTTCTGGCAGCTGTATGCAAACTGTGTCAGCACAGAAGAGACAGTGACCTAGGAGATTAGTAATGCATTTTTGCTAGAATCTAGTAAAGGAAGCGTATCCTATTGGTCATGGGAATGCAAAGAATTAGGTAATGTGAGAAATATCATTAAAGAAGATGTGAAACACTTAATGACTGAATGGATTTTAAATTTGGAATCGATAACTCCAAAATGTTAGTTAAGCCTCTTATTATTAGAAAAATTTAACTCTTGTATACAGGGCTAGTAAATAGTAAGAGATAAAACAATTATAACTAATCCTGTGGGCTTTGAAGAAAAAACTACTTGGCACGTATCTTGTCTCAACAATTGACTATTGAGGAACCTTGGGCAAGTTACATAATCTTTGTGAGACTCTTTTCCTTAAACTTATAACATGAAATAATAACAGTGCCTACCTGTCAGATTCATTGTGAAGATTCAGGACGACAATCCATATAACACGCTTGGCACATAATGTCTCAATAAGTGTTAGTAACTGTTGTTATTGCTGTTATGCAAGTAGCTACTGTTATTAATTAATTGCATTGGTTCCACTACGGAACTCATATTCAAAAATAACATGAATTTTTTACTTATCCATGGTTTCACAAAAATTGCTTTAAAAAAATTTGAAAGATAATCACAAGCCAAACTGTGCATTTGAAAGACTGAGGATGTACCTCCACAATAAAAATAAAACAAGTGTCAAAGGGAAATGTCATACATATCAGCTGTCAAACAGTACTTAAGGAAATTGGACATTTCATATTTAATAAACTAATATTATTTTTGTCTTTTAGAAATAAGCTAGACAACCCATTAAGGGGGAAATTTAAATTTGATTTAAATATATCTACCCTACTGAAACAACAGGCTGCTGGAGATATTTGATTGTAGTTCAGACATAGTTCATAGCTTCAGATATGGGATTTGAAAAGTACATTTAATTAAAATAGAAGTGAAGGTTCATTGTGGTGTTGAATACCTTACTAGGGTGAGACAAAATAAAAACAGAGAAGTCAAATTTCTAATTTTTCATCAAAAAGCAACTGGTGAAATCACAGTCACACACCAGAGATTCACACAACCAGGTCTTAGGTAGGGCATCTAGAAGCCCATGTGCCAAAGCAGCTGATTTCTCTTTTTTTAAGGAGTCAAGATACTGTTACCTCAGGGATTCCTGAAGAGTTTTCTACAGAGTACTAGTTCTACCAGATACTTAATGTTGAAAGTTTCCATGATCTGATATGCTTTAGAAATGTGTTAAAAGCTCTTAAAATTCCTGCATGAAAGAATCTTGTTAAACTTATTTAAACCAGAATTCCCTAAAGTTATTCAAATAAATCTTCCCCTCTTCCTCAGACTGGCAGGATGTCACTTTGCTACACAGCTAGAATGCAGTGGCATCATCATAGTTCACTGCAACCTCAAACACTTGAGCTCAAGTGATCCTCCTGCCTCAGCCTCCTGAGTAGCTGAGACTACAAGTATGTATCCCTCCCCAAGCCTGGCTAATTTTTAAATTTTTATTTATTTATATATTTGGTAGAGACAGGATCTCACTATATTGCCCAGGCTGGTCTTGAACTCCTGGCCTCAAGCAAACCTCCCACCTCAGCTTCACAAAGTGCTGGGATTACAGGCATGAGCCACCATGCCTGTCCTCTTCCCTATACTAGTAGCTTTCTGAATAATTTCGGTTACAAGAGACAGACTTACTGTATTTATTGGTCAGAATCCTTTCTAACCCAGATAGCTCTTTTGTGCATGCTGAGATAATCAGCATGTTTTATACTTTCCAAAAAAAAGACAAATACTTCAGACATCCCCAAATTTTACTGATTCAAGGACCACAAAGAGTTACCGTAGATCCCAGGATAAATCTATTGATCCTTGTCTTCTGTCTTTATTTGTCTGGCTATCTGTGACTTATGACCTTGAATCCATGTGCTCAGGCCTTCATGGCAAAGCTCTGCCCAAACCTCTTATTTTCACTGAATTCAGACAAACTGCTCCTCCCAGATTGGTCTTATGGCTGTTTTGTATGTTGTGATACAAAACAGAAAGGGACGATATTGACATAAGTGTGCAGAGATTATAAGGTGCACATATATTTCAACAAGTTTACATCTCTCATCTAAAGATGAGAGGTGAAGCCACAGCAAGAACTAACACCACTTATCCTTTATTGTAGTCTAGGGATAACTGGACCACATGCGAGTGACTATTCTCTCTGAGAAATGATGACCACATCATTTTGCTCTGACTCTTTCCAGGAGTTACAATAAAGTTCATGCTGACCATTGCTCCTTGCTGCTATAAAGAATGGATTTCACTGGGCTCCAAGAATAAGAATAACAACATATGGCAATAATATCAGAATGAAAGAGAGTATTCTACTACCCACTCAGCTCTAATTGAGCTGATGCAGAAAGAAGATATACATGGGGAAAAAAGCCAACAGCACTGAAGGGCCTTACAGTTGCTCAAAATAAATAACCACCTTCAAAACTCTATAGGCTACATATTCTAGAATTACACAAGCTCAGTGTTAGGCAAATTGTTTCATAAAAAAATATAATAAAGTTTTAGAGAGGCATAAAATTTTGCATTACTTTTGGAAATACAAAGTAATCTGGTGCTGCTTAGACACTTACTACAACTGCAAATGATGGTACGAGAGAGTGATCAGCGAACTTAGTCTTGTGTTTCCATTTCCTAGTGAGTTTTCAACTCATCAGCACATGTTATTTCAGGTGTGTGTGTGTCTGTGCATGTTAGATATTTAATCCATAAAAAGGAATAAATAAGCAGTAGCTATTATAAAAACTGCTAAAAATGTTAGAAGCCTGTGGTTACAATGTGGAGACTGCTTCAAAAAAGCATTCAGCTTTGTCCTTATCCAATTTATTATGGAATGTTATCAAGACACCAATTCCAAAAGAATGAATGCCAACGCATCCTAGCATCAGAAGTTGAGCTTAAGCGTTGTCAGACATATTTGGATATCAACCACATAGATTTGTCCCAGTAGTATCTGAAATTATTGATAACTGTATCTTTAGATTAATAGATTGTTTTGTTATTATTCTGAACATTTATGTAGATTGACTCATGCGACTCGAGTTTGGGGAAATCAGGACGGTGACAGTATTCAGTAGATTGTATAATATGACAATCTTTGGCACGTTAAGGCCTTGAATGCCTCAAGTAAAACAAATGGAATCACAGAGGAGGTAATGCTGGGAGGGCCATGTTTTACAAGATGTAATAAGGAGTTTTCTGCCACCACTGAAGTGGTAGAATACAACTAGACAGCTTCTAAGCAGGAGTGTTAGGATTAGATTGGTGAAGATCACTCTGCTGTGGTTTGGGGGATGGATTACAGTGGGGAAAGATTTAAGGTGTGCCAACCTAAATTATAAACATTTTCTTGGCTTTATTTAATTGACTTAAAGTAATGAAAACTAACAATGTTTATATAAAACTGACACTAATTTTAGAAAATTCACAAACAAGCTTGTCATTTAGTTAAAAAAAAAAAAACCCAAACTTTTATCAGTTGAAAAATGTTAGCTAAAAGTAATAGAAAAACTAACTCAAATTAACTAAAATTAAGCAGGAATTTATTAGCTCACAAAATTACTCCAGAGGTAGGGGTACCTCTGGCATGGTATGGCTATGGTATTCCTCTCTTCTCTCTTTGGCTCTGTCTTTGTCCCTCTGCTGATTTCATCTTCGTGCTGACAGCAAGATGGCTGAAGCAATTCCAAGAGTCACATGCAGATACAGCAGAGGCACAAAGGCACTATTTCTTTTAATATGTTTTTCTTCTTTTTTTTAATGACTTCACTTTTACTTTTATTTTTTATTATTTTTTTAATTTCAGAATATTATGGGGGTACAAATGTTTTGGTTACATGGATTGCTTTTGAATTATATGAGTCAAAGTTATAAGTGTGCCCATCACCCAGATAGTGTTCACGGTATTGTTGGATTGATTTCACCCATCCCCTCCCCGCCACACCTGCTTGATTTCTGTTGACTTTTACTTCCATCTGTGCACATGAGTGCTGGTAGGTTAGTTCCAATTTAATAGTGAATACATGTGGTGTTTGTTTTTCCATTCTTTAGATATTTCACTTAGGAGAATGGTCTCCAGTTCCATTCAGATTGTTGCAAAAGGTATTAATTCATTTTTTATGGCTGAGTATTACTCCATGTATACATATACTGCATTTTATTAATCCACTCATGAATTGCTGGGCATTTGGGTTGATTCCACTTCTTTGCAATTGTGACATGTGCTGCAATAAATGTTCCAGTGGAGGTATCTTTTCGATAAAATGACTTTTTTTCCTTTGGGTGAATACCTAGTAGTGGGATCGCTGGATCGTATGGTAGCTCTATTTTTAGTTCTTTAAGGAATCTCCCTACTGTTTTCCATAGAGGTTGCACTATTTTGAAGTCCCACCAACAGTGTATGAGTGTTCCTATCTCTCTGCATCCATACCAGCATCTATTGTTTTGGGATTTTTTGATAAAAGCCATTCTCGTTGGGGTTAGGTGATATGTCATAGTGGTTTTGATTTGCAGTTCCCTGATGATTAGTGATGTTGAGCATTTTTCATATGTTTATAGACCATTAATCTATCTTCTTTTGAAAAGCCTCTATTCATGTCTTTTGCTCACTTTTTATTGGAATTGTTTGATTTTTTTCTTTCTGATTAGTTTGAGTTTTTTGTAGATTCTGGCCTTTTGTCAGATGTATAGCATGTGAATATCCCATTAGATTGTCTATTTGCTCTGTTGATTGTTTACTTGGCTGTGCAGAGGACAAAATTCAGCATTCTTTTATGATAAAAACTCCTAACAAAATAGGCATATATATAACATACCTCAAAATTATAAAAGCCATATATAACAAACCCACAGTCAACGTCATACTAAATGGGAAAAAGTTGAAAGCATCCCCACTCAGAACTGGAACAAGACAAGAGTGTCCACTGTCACCACTTCTATTAAACATAGTACTGGAAGTCCTAGCTAGAACAATCAGGCAAGAGAAGGAAATTAAGGGTATTCAAATGGGGAAAGAAGAGGTCAAACTATCCCTCTTTGCTGATGATATGATTATATATATAGAAAACCCCACATATTCCTCCAAAAGACTCCTGGAATTGACAAATAAATTCATCAAAGTCTCAGGTTACAAACTCAATGTACATAAATCAGTAGCGTTCCTATACACCAATAACATTCACACTGAGAACCAAATCGAAGACTCAATACCTTTCACAATAGCTACAAAAGTATTTTCTTCTTATGACTGAGACAATATTTTTCTAGAAGCCCTTGCTCATGTCTTTCTTAATTTTTTTACTTAAATTTCACTGGCAGAAGTGACTTAGTAAGTTACATGACTGCCCTGCACAAATCTCTGACCAAAGCAAAGGAATTCCAATTATTGCCTTTGACTAAAAAGGATGTATCCATGAGCTGGTGATAGGGTGCCACTCCCTGAGGTCTGGGTAACTGAAAAAATGGAATTCTGGCTAGCATGGAAGAAAGGAAGAGATGCTGAAGAGGAAACTAACAATGTCTGCTACCTACCATCATGAAATATCAACCACTATGTATCAAAAGTACCACACTGAAAGATGCTGCATTTCACCTGGAAAGGAGACCATCTTCTCCAAATACTGGCTTTTAATGGTTCCCAGGTGTCTATTATTGGTGGCCTAAGACCATATTTCCCATCATTATTTATTTCTTGGTATCTCTCATCCAGAGTATTTAGGAAGCAATATTTTTCCCATCCTCCTTTTTTAAAAAAAACTTCTATTCTCCCTTATTTTGCTAGGATATTTTTACTTCTAAAGCAGCAATGTTGATAATGAATGGAAACTTCTCCATTTAGTAAAAGATAGCCATTTTAAGGCAAACAATTTGAGTATCAGTTTCTAAACCAATATTTAATAGGGAATATAATGGGAAACATTATGAAAATTTAAGGCAGTTTAATATTATCTCTTATCAGACCTCACCAGTGTGTAAATGGTGGCTATTTAATTGAGTTCTATCTGAAATTAAGGTTGACATATCGAATAATCTACTGTTTTTCGAGCTGCTAAATGAGAATGTGTTTTTCCTCCACTTTTCCTCCACTTTACCCTCAATCCACTGTTTTCTATGCCATATGTTCAAAACATGTTCTATCAAGTAGAAAAATAGTAAATAATCTTGAAATTAAGCAGATTTATTACAATTACAAGTAAATGTACATAGATCTTAAGAACATTGGTAATACAAATTAATATTTGTAATTCTATTTTCAACAATAACAAAAGTTTAAGTATGCATTAAAAGCACTGGGACATCCATAAGACAAGGAGTTTATTTGATTTTTCAGCTTTGACCATAAATTTATTAAACAACAAAATAAAGATAGTTTGGGCCATTAAAATGGCATAATAATATCTGAGTATGATCTGCATAAATAGTCAGTTAGGAGGAAATAATACTAAATTGAACAAAATTAACATTAATAACAAAATATTATTTTGGGAGTTACAAGAGAACTTAGTTGAGAGGGACACCTGAAGATGGAATAGAAGAACACAATGGAAGGAGGGATAGAGGAAGAGTAAAAGACAGGAAGAAATCAACTTAGTTTAGTTCTGTCTTCCTGCTACTGTGAACATGCCCTAGCACATAAAGCTTGATAACACCAGGCTTCGTTAAATTATTATTTGTACATTTTGTTGACAGAATATATGAGCATATTGTATGCTTGGAATAAATCAAAGGTTCCAAGATAAAATTTTGTATTAATATTATTAAAATAAGTGTTTTCCTGTGACATTATCCATTCTAATTACAGTTCTTAATATTTAATTGAAGTTTCAGATTAGAGATGAATGGCTCAGATATCTGCAGTGTAGATGGAGAAAGAAAAGAAGATGTTACCTGCTTGTGCCAGTTTCCTGATGATTATTATTGTCAAGTAAAATTAAAGGGCAAGGAACTGATTACCAAGGAATAAAATTCTGAGAATGCAAAATATAAACATAGAATGGGATCTCATTATTCATCATTCACTTATTATTCATGATGTAGTTCACCTTCCCTCTTAATGTTATTCCTCTGGTGGCTTCAGTTGCCACCACCCACGTTCTCACCTCACAGTAGATTGATCTACTATGGAATTTTGCTGATTTTCAAGAGTCCTGACAAGAATTGTTGATGCATAAGGACAAGGCTTCATGTGAATACAACATCTACATTCTATAGATCTGTCTGGATCATTGAAAAAGCCGAGTTTGAGCCCTGAT
The DNA here is from genome assembly GCA_963575035.1 of Avahi laniger. Classification (NCBI taxonomy): domain Eukaryota; kingdom Metazoa; phylum Chordata; class Mammalia; order Primates; family Indriidae; genus Avahi; species Avahi laniger. The sequence goes on along the minus strand of CAUYSK010026823.1, from coordinate 38,616 downwards.
TTAAAAAGTTGTTTGTTTTTTTTTTAAATTAATTTATAGTACAAATGCTTACTTAGTACAACTGAAATTGTATAGTTGGAAAATTTTAAAAAGTTGACTCACTACAGACCAAGTAAACAAAAAATTTGAAAGCATCTTGAAGGAGACTTTTTTCTTTGTATGAAAGGTGGCCATTATTTGTATTTGTATGAAAAATACTTGGTCTTTCAGAGTATCAGAGGGATGCCTGGAAGGTAGTTAATGAATAAATCATGAGAACAAAATAAGAGCCTTTCGCTTATTTTATTACATTAATTGCCACTCTGAAAAGCAGTTGCTGCCCAATTTATGAGCTCATAAAGAAAGGAGACTTTGGGACTGAACTATTGGTCTATGGTATCTAAAGTGTTTTATTCTTTTACCTGAGGAAGAATAGAAACGAGAAGCAAGCTAAATGCTGGTTGCCTCTCAGATAATCCCTGCCTTGAAGTCACAAACCATGACCACAACAATTCACCTAAAACATGCTCTTAACAGATTAGAGGGAGACCACTGCCTGGAGGAGAAAGAGATTATCTGTATGCACATCAGACAGGGCATAGGAGGACAAATCCAAATACCACATACATCCAAAACACTTCCAAGTAAGATGAGGGCATTCAGTAAATACTCTATGATTTCAGGGTAAAGCAAGGCTTAGAATTTATTTTCTCATGGACGGAAACCATATTTTCCAATAGGAATTGTATTTTCTCTAGCAGACAAGATTTGCTTGAATAGCCACAGAGGCCTTGTGCACACTCTCGAGCACAAAATAAATATATGCCTGATAGAACATTTAGCCTAGGTGAGGAAATCCGGGCACACTTATCAGGAAATCCTATTTCCATATCATTTATCGTACTCTGGGCAGTTTGAGGCACACAGTACATGACAGGGAGTCAGTTAAAGAGAGATGAGTGTGCTAGTTGAACAATAATTCAAATCCAAGTGAACTTGAACCCTTAAAAGCCAAAATAACTCCATCTTTCCTGTTCTGGGTCATTCTATTTCAGGTGGGAGAAAGTAACATGAACTTTCAGAGCATTCATATTGAAGAACATGAATTGATTTCAGTTTTTGAATATGATATAAATCATGATTTTTCTGTGTTATAGCTTAATGTTCTCTACATGAGCAGAATAATACCGATCATCTGTAGAAATCCTTCTCAGGAGACTTGCACAAAATTTTGCATGTTCACTGTAACTATCTTAAGAAGGGCTGACACTCCTCAATACGGCCAGGCAATGGGGGCTGGCCTCATGGCACTTGGGGATTTCATGAAGTTTGATAAACTTAGCAAAACATGTATTTCAAGTGCACTCATCCGAAAGAGTGGTAGAACAAATCAAAAGTGGACTCTTAAGTTCAGAAGTCTCCACCTTAGTAAGAGAGCAGTGGAGAATTACTTGACATTTCTGTGCTGCTAACCCATATGTCAAGAGCCGGAAGCAAATGAGCAGAATATTATTTCTCAGTATCTTCCACTGTGACCTTGTTATAATCATCTAATATCCATTAAGTGTGCTTTAGGTACCATATCACATTTTGGTTTAAAATATTGAAAACAAGCAATTATGCCCTGAAACCTACAATACAAAGAGCAGCTAACACAGCTGGAAAGAGTCCTATCTGAGAGTACAAGAGAGTATAATAATAAGCTTTGATATATGTGTCAACAGGACTTTGCATCCTGTCTGGGTGAGAGAACACTAAGTTGCACACCAAGCACTGTCTATAATGAGAAGTGATTGATTCCACTTGTACGAAAATTTGTAAACATGAATGGTACAGATAAATGCTTGATACCTCAGTCCTTCAGTAGTCCAATGTGATGAACATATAGAATAATTGTGGTCAGCATTTTGAAAATAGTCTTCACGTATAGAGTACACAGCCATTGATTTAAAAGTACTGAGTGTGTTGAGCATCCACAGATTTTGGTATCCTTGATGGGTCCTGTAACCAATTCCCCAGGGATACTGAAGAATAGCTCTATTTCATAAAAAAATTCTTTCAGATAGCATTGCTTTTGATTCACAGTTGTGTCTATTTACATTTGTCTAAAGGAAAATTTATATATTTACTTTATCATGGTCAGGGTAAAAATGCTATCTTTCCTTATGTATAAATTACATGAGCTTATTTTTACCCTGAAATTATTTATTTTGACAGAATATTTTGTAAAAGAGTAGTTCAGGAAGATGATTTAATCAGGATTCAACTGGAAGCAAAAAAATCCTGACCAGACAAACCCAGAACTAAACTCCAAATATATCCAATTGGTAAGGCAAAGGCCTGGGGTTTTTTAAGTGAAATAAAACAAGAATGTGTTTCTTTTAGTAATAAAAATTACAGAATAGGGGTCTTAAGATAGCTCAAGGGCAGGTGTGGTGGTTCACACCTGTTATCCCAGCACTTGGGGTGGTAGGGATGGCTTGAGGCCAGAAGTTCAAGATCAGCATAGGCCACATACTAAGACCCCCAACTCTATAAAAAATAAAAAATGTTAGCTGGCATGATGGCCCACTCCAATAGTCCCAGCTACTTGGGAGGCTGGGGCAGGAGCCTTGCTTCAGCCCAAGAGTTCCAGCCTGGGTGACAGAGAGATAGCCTGTCTCTTAAAAAAAAAACATAAAGAAATAATAGCTCAAAACTAAGTAAAAGGTCCACAGGGGCAAAGGAATAGATAGGACACAAATCAATGCTGAGACACTGAGTCCAAGACCAGGAGGAATAGGTTAATTGGTAGAGATCCACAAAGACAGTACAGGTGATATCCTGGTTCCCAGTAAGGATTTGTGCTCTAAAATTTGGAGTCCATAAATACAAATCCAGCTATTGCTGAAACAGGAAAATTAGAGAAGCTGGGTATATAGCAGGTTATAAGAATTACTGAAAAACTGGAATACAAGAAAATAATTATTAAATAATTAAGAAAAATATGAAATAGGGCAAGAACTAGGTTTTTATCATACTAAGGTCAGAACAGGACCAGACGCAATCACTTCAGTGCAAGTCAAGTAAACACTTGTTAAATCTCCCTATATTCCCTCTGCTAAAAGGCAAGATAAACCTGGGATTAAATCTTCAGTTAGTTCATCGCACTGTCTGAAGATGGAATGTTGATTACATTCCAGTACTAAGATGCAAGGAAGCTCAGTCAGGATGTTATACATGTGTTATACCTCCAAAATCAATTCTTTTCGTTGTCCTATGTGCATGGTTGCAGAGATACAGGCTACATTTCCAAATCTCTTGAAATAAGTATGCCAATATGATTAGACTCAGTCTAATTAGATGCAAGAAGAAGTGATTTGTAAAAATTCTAATCTACCTCTAACTTAAATCAAACTGCTATGCCTACTGAACTGTTATAAAGAGGATTATTTTAGTGCAGAGTCTATGAGGAGTTGACCTGGGAGGATTATACATTTCGTTTGTCACTAAAAACTTGACTGCTTTACCCTAGTAACTAGGAAAAATAATAAAGACTGTAAAGAATAAATGAATATCAGACATTCTTCTATTGTGATTTATCTGAGGTTTAGAGATAAAATACAGGTTGGAGTATAGGTTTGGATCACATAGCTTCACTTTCTATTAGCAGTAACATATCTTCTATCCAAAGAGTAGATATCTGCAAATTTCACTAATTCAAACTAAAGAACTATTAAAGAATCTCACCATCCCAGCAGCACAGAGGAATCTGAGCAGTCACAAGAAATGACAATATAATTTTGACAAATATTTTTAAAATAATTAATGAACAGCATTAACACTTTCATATATCATTAACTTTTAAGACATTGAATTCAATTTGAAAATGTATTTATTTTATCAAAAAATACTGCTTGATGAGTATTCTACTCTTTTATCTGCCAGGGAATATGTCATCAGTGTACAAAGCAGTTTATTCACCTCCTAGCAAGGGAAAGAAGGAAAAAAAAAAAAAAACAAGCATTATAAATAAATAAAGCACATTGTAGGTTCTAAGGTAACCAATACGCTGGATAAATAGAGTAATGAGGCAGGAGAGTGTGGGAGGGAGGGGTTGCAACTTTAAATAGGGCATGGGTCAGGTATGTAACATTTAGAAGGTGAAGAAATCTGAGCAAAGGCAGAAAGGATATCTGGGGAAGAGTAGTTCCGGAAGAGGAAGCGATCCTGTAAAACCCCTTAGGCGGGGACATGCGCAGTGGGTTATGGGCCCCAAGTCACCCAGCAGGCTTGTGTGTGCCGAGGGGGGTCACCGCTGAAGGAGCCGTGAGTGTGCTGGAGGTAGCAGCGGCCACCACAGGCCCTGGAAAACCACCTTGCACAGTTGTGTTTATAGTACATGAAGGTTTTGAGCAGAAAAGTGGCATGATCAGATTCATACTTTAAAAGGATTTAATTTTTCACAAGAATGAGTTATTCTATTACCCAGCTCAAGAAAAATTAGAAACAATGCTGTAGAAGAAATAAATGATCACTTAGTAAAAATTATATTTAAAGAAGCAAAAAACATAATAGTCAAAAAGTGAGGGACTAGAGAGAATATCATATAAAAAGTAAAAAGAAAACAACGTAAATATACCTGGGCCATTCACTGTAGGGGCAAATAGTTTTAAACATTTCAACAGCTACCAAAATAGAAAAATAAATATCCAGTTTTATATTGTAGAGTAAAATACCTTTATATACTTACATGAGCCCAGAGCATTACTACATTTTAATAGATTATGTGAAAAAATATGATAAATGACCTTGAGGTATTATGAAACTTCAATAGGTTAGAGTTATCAGGTCCCCTTTTTGAGGAAAATAAGGAATAAATTGTGAGATATTTTAGAAGTCTTTTTTTTTTTAACAAAACCATACAAATAGAAAATCTTTCAACACCTAAATGGGTAAATTTCAGTTTTCTTAAAATTTCATTTTGTTGAAAAAAAAATCTGACAGCAAAAGATAAATGAGGTGTTAATATATCACTATGTGTTGGGTAGCTCTGCTCTACATGAAGCTTGAACAGAAAGAATAAAAATGATGCGGGTTGGCTTATTTTTATTTCTGTCAGAAAAAATGATTAAATGGAATGGGTTCTTTCCATATTCAAAATGTAGGGAGAAAAAGGAGTGAAACAGAATGAGGATTCTCAAATATATATTAATAGTTGATAGAATTCCATTCTATATCAAGCATCCCTTGTCATCTGACGTGCAAATTTGGATGATGTACAAAATGTATCAGTGACTCCATATTCCTTCAGTACCCAAATTTCCATTCGATGAAAATCGTATGTCCTTAAATATTTTGTTGAGAAATAAGTCACTCCTAGCACAAGCAATGACAATGTCTCTTTTAACCTTGAGTCAAACTTCAGTAAATGCCAACGAGGCACTTAGAAGAAGCTATTCCATTTTGTGTACTTGTTTGTATTCTTTCCTTTAAATGCAATGATTTCTTTGGAGGCTTACCCACATGCCAGATTTGAAACGGCTGTGTTCAGTCATTTCAGTTATTGGTTGGCCTATTTCTTCGTAATTCAAAAATAACTGAAAGGATTATTTTCCTTAGGACTTTCCAAACGAAACACCTTATCACTTAGATGAAGTGTGGAAAAGTTGAATTCTAAAGCCAAAACGGTTATGAATGTCCAAAGCACTGAAAACACAGGATTATAAAGGCAGCTTGAATCCGCACTTTTTTATCGTCTTTGCCACTGTAAACACTACATTTAACACCTCATTTTTATTTCTGGGTCTTATTGTTATGTCCAAGCTTGTGCTGTTTGGACATATTTATTTCTGAAAAAATATAGTGAAAATAAAGTAACAACATAATCTAAGGTAGAGTGTTAAAAATAAGTAATTTTTTTCTATAACATATAGTAGATTATTCATTCATAACATAATTTACTCTGATTTTATATACATAAATTCTAAGGGTATAGTAGAAATTGCTTTTGGAAACTATTTTCATTTAAGTTGAAAGATATTCTCTTTTGGTATGTGGTATTAAGGCAGCAAATAAACTGCCAAGTTTTAGCTATCTGTGTTGCAATTAAAGAGTTACTCCCCTATCCAAGTAAGTCACAATAAATATTGACAGATAGGAAGAAGGGGCCCATCTCAATGTCTCAGTACGTCTCCCCCTAGGCAGATTCGGTCCCCTAAAATGTGTGGCCTCTTAATAAACATAGATTCTTTCTTATATAACAGCATCTGCAGTATATCTGCTATGACTTTGAGCAAGTGACACTTGTGTTGCAGGTAGTTTCAGCATCTCCTATAACAAATATACCATCAAGTTTGCAGTTTCCAAGGAAGACTAGAGTCCCAGTAGGTCCAATTAAGTTCACTTCCTCATAGCAAAGTTTGTCATGTCCTCGCAACTCCCACACCTGTCCCCACTATGACGCAATTTCAAGGGATACTGTGAAATGAACCATGACACAGGAAAGGCTGGGCTGGCTGTTACGGATGGGCAGGTAGAAATGGAAATTATGTAGAGAAAGGAAAAAGAAGACCATCTTGTGCTTAAAGGTTACATGATTACCTTAGCACACTATTTAAAACTCAACGGTCAATTTAGTTAAAACGTCTACCTCTAGAGTACCTATAAAAGTCAAATACCTCTGAGAGTGTTAGGAACATAGAGTTAGAATAAATTTATCTCAAATGATTCCTGGAAGAGTCAGCTGGCACAGAAAGGAAAAATGTATATCTTGATACGGCTGGGGGAGTTACCTGTTTCGCTGCAATCTGTGCACGTGGGAACATCAGGAGAAAGTGCTGCTACCCAGTTCTGTGCAGAAGGGAGGGAGGCACATGTCACTTAAGTCAACATTTGGCCAGAGTCCCAACATCAGTTCACCGAAAACAAGTCTGGTCTAATTCTAGCTCCTACTAAGGGACAATTCACATAATTCTTCTGAATCAAAAAGGGGACAGATTTCCTACTCCTAAGATATTCTCAAATCACCATTTCCTGAGAGAAACATTGCCCAAAATTATTTATTCATTTACTCATTCATCTACGTATTCAGATGTTAATATGTAGACTACGCCTGAAATTGTGGCCAGCACTCCGAAAGTTACAGAAATGAACAGGGCATGGCCTTTTTACTTAAAGAGCTCACATTGCAGCGAGAGAGATAAAGAAAAAAAAATTTAATAAGAAGTAGAAGATAATTGAGAGGGGTACAAAATGCTGTCATAGTACATAATACGGAGAGGCAATTTTTGATTAGCAGACTGAAACCTTCTTCGTGGAGAATGTGGCACTTGAAGTGGGCTGTGAAGGCAGACTCCTTTCCCTAGGGACTGCTGGACACAGCGATGCTAACTGCACACTGAATGAATAAATAAACAAGTGACATCTAGCAGAGAGGTGATTGGACTAGTGTCCGTGTTGTGGAGGCTACCTCCAGATTTGCTATATCCTCTTGGGAGAATGTTCTAATCTTTTTGAGCCTCAGTTCAGTCATCTCAAGGTATGAGGATTGCACTAGATTGCCTTTAAACTCTTTCTATCACTATAATTGTGTGAAGGCCTGGAATACATGTTTGGTTTCCAAGTTTCCTGTGGGGAAACTTATTGCTGTTGATAATACTTACTGCAAAGGCTGAATTCTGCAGTGGTTACTATGGTCACCCTAACAACCATAATTCTACTTCTACTCTACTATCCTCCACTTTATTGCATAGTACCTGGGAAGCTTCGGTGGGATTTGCTTCATCATCAGATCCAAGGACATACCCTGCTTTCTCGTTATGCTTGCTGTCATTAAGATTGTTTCGGCTGGGCCCTGTGGCTCACGCCTGTAATCCTAGCACTCTGGGAGGCCGAAGCAGGAGGATCACTCAAGGTCAGGAGTTCGAGACCAGCCTGAGCAAGAGTGAGACCCCTGTCTCTACTAAAAATAGAAAGAAATTATCTGGACAACTAAAAATATATATAGAAAAAATTAGCCGGGCATGGTGGCGCATGCCTGTAGTCCCAGCTACTCGGGAGGCTGAGGCAGAAGGATTGCTTGAGGCCAGGAGTCAGGTTGTTATAAGCTAGGCTGATGCCACAGCACTCTAGCCCGGGCAACAGAGTGAGATTCTGTCTCAAAAAAAAAAAAAGATTGTTTCATCATTGTTCTATCCACCTGGTCCTCAACCAAAAGCAGTCATTGCTGTGGCCATAGAAATTAGCTCTAGGCTGAACACCTGCAGATGATGCAGTGAGAGCAAAACCATGATATCTGTTCAACTATTGAGGACAGTTATCATTCTTATCACACTGGATGTGCAAAAGAAGCTAACAGCTATCATATGACCACAAGGAGAGCATCTTGATGCCAGACAAGTGATGGAGACATAAAAAAAATCAAGAAATATAGAGACAGAGCTCGGATCATGCTTTGACTAAAGTCCAATCTATCCTTAGACATTTTAATTTGTGTGTGAATAAACTCTCTTTACTGTTTAAAACATGTGAGTTTGGTTTTCTGTATCTAACAACAACCACTTTTCTAAACAATGAAGCCATTTTTCAACTCTTTTTTACTAACAGCATTTTTAAAAAACTACTTTACTAAACAAATCGAGAACTGAACTGTATCAACAATACACATTCCCAATTTAGAGAGCTTACAACAACTTACCTGAAAAAATTTCCAGCAAAGCTATGACTTCCTCTCTCTGCAGCAGAAAACTGTGTTAACTTTATACCACAAGCTTTATTAAGAGAAAAATATTTTGAAGGGTGAAAAGAAGAAAATGCCTTTCCTCTGGAGGCTTTCCATCAATCTGGTATAATTTTGTCTAGCATATTTTTGTTCTCATCCTCGTGTTCACATCTTTAAAACTTAAATTCCAGCTCTTCTGTCAAGGTGTGCAAGTGTTTTCAAGAATCAAAAAGAATAAGGAAGAACCTTTGCCATCGTCTACTCCGCACACTTCTTTTACACGAGGCACCTAAAGCTCCGATTGGTTAACAGCCTTGCTTGGGGTGGTCAGTGTCAGGGTGGCATCAGGGTCTCGGGTGTACGTCCTCCCACCCAGACAGCCTCCGCTTCCCTACGGAGGCAGAAGGCTCTGATTCGGCTACAGTGACTCTTGGCAGTGGACACTGTCATCCAGGAACACAGAAACCCGTCCCAACTAATTCTTTTTCTTCTTTTATTTCCCTGCAGTCAGTTTTCCATCTCCTGTTTTCCAGATTAAGAAGTCTTGCGAATCAAGAAACACAAATGATCCCACAAGGTTACTATTCCATTCCTGGCCGAGTTAGGACTACATACCAGCCCCAGCCTCCCGGCCAAGGCTCACTTCTCACTTCCATTCCATTATCCCAGCTCAGTGAACAACACACCTGAAATAAATGTGTCCCTAAGGTCTCTTGATAAACAAATCTGCTTTTACTCTTAGAATAATAAAAGTATAGAATTTTGGACTTGGAAAGAGTCTTAAAAATTATTTAATTGAAAACTTTCCCCAATTAATCATGACATCAGACTCTGCTTGCTAGATTTAGTCTTCCTTGAAGAGGAAGGTGATTTCCATTCCTTATAACAGATGTTCTCTTATTTGCATGGGGCTGGGCATTGCGTCATGAAACTGAGAACTAAGGAAATGCTAATTTTTGTCAATAATTCTCTTTATTTTTTACTACAGTACTTGTATCTATCAAAAACAGAGAGTTAGAAATCTTTAAAGAGTAACATGATACTTGAAAGCTACAATACTGCAACATTTACTGACTACATACCTCTTTTGAGTTACAAAAAGAGAAATTATTGTACATAACTGCACACTGAAATATGATCCCATATGAAATATTACTTCTCTTGTTCAGTGTTAATTGCTAATGACTCTAGATTTTCTAAAGCATGCCAGGAGGAAATTCCTTTGTCACATATTAGTCTTTTTTGTTTATGTTTAGTTTTGCTGGAGAGTTTTAATTATATCTTATATCCCAGTACATAAAAAATTTAAATTGCTTACTTTGAGCTTTCAGATGACCAAACAGTCCTTTCCTTGTAACCGAAGTAAGTACTAAGTATTGTAAGCACTGAGATAGAAGTGCTCGTGTGCCCAAATCATATAATATTCTGAAGTATCTGTAGAGTTTTAAGAAATCAGTTACATGTTTGACCTACTGTAACCACGTGGGCACTTGCAATGACAGAAAATAGTCTTTTCTGTTGGTTTAATTCTCTTTTCAGACTGTGATTATTAATGGATAATGGCTAACTGTTTTAGAGTTTATTGAGGATATAATCATATATTAGATAAAAAATTTAAAGAGACAGACTTGGTTGCTCCAATTTACTATAAATCAGGAGGTAGAATGATGTATTAGAAGGTAATGATCTTTAGCTCCAGAAAGACTTGTTTCAAGACTTAGTTATAATGTTTATTTACTAACATGGACCAGTCACTGAACTATTCAGGCCCTCTGTTTCCTCATCTACAAAAGGCGAATAATAGTATCTATTTCTCAAAATGTTCTTTTGAGAATTAGAAATAATATATGTAAGTTAAAGTAAAGAGAGAGTTAACAAGCTGTAAGTATTAGACACTTAGGAGTGAGAAATGATATTTTTTTCATTCACAAAGATAGTTTACTGAGCCATTGGGACTGAAACTACTCAAATCTTTAAAAGTCATATATGTTTTTATTAGCACTTGTAGAAACAGATTGACATTCATTTTTTCCATAACGTTCATTATTAAAAACTATCTATGTTACCTGCCTCAGGAACCAAATATGACTAATAGTAACAAATCAAATTATTTAGCAGCACAAATAAATTGACACTTAGGATTTACTCAATGTCATATGTTGGCATGGCCTCAGTTACTTAGCGGCTCTTGGCATCTGGTTTGCTCCCAGTAAAGAAGTTTCTCTGAATAAATGCAATTAAAAACAGATTCAATGTCAAACCAATATTCATTGGCAAAAACAATAGTATATGATAAAAGTACAAAGATGAACAAGGTAGCTTATAAACTGAGGATGTCGATGGTTTGGGTCCCTTTATCATTTGTATTATATTTTAAGTAGCATTTAAAAATATTTAATATTGTGTTATAATTTCTTACCTCTCCTTGGAAGAACTGTTGTATTCAGATTAGTATGGTGTTTGATACGGCTTTGCAGAAATGTTTTCTGCTTCAGAAAATGACATGATGTGCTTAAAACTAATTGCAAAAGAAGAGAATAAATTGGTTTTAATTTTCCTACATCTTTACTTGCTAGTCAGCTTCTCAGTGTCCTTTTTGCATGTTTTCGTTTTCATCTTTCTTTCTTTCTGCTTAACTATGTTGTTAGCTGAAAAGCAGAACATGTTATATGCTAAGCGAATGTAGACTTAAAAATCATCATTAGAGAATTTGAGTATAGCAATGGTCTGACGAAGGCCATGTCACAGTGAGATACAAAGCAATGCATAATGAGAAAAATCACTTAAACATGAGAAAGTGATTAATAAATCAGGAGAAATCAAGTGTGCATGAAAAAGCTGAGTATTATGTATTCTCTGTTTTCAGACACAAGGTTTATTACCTGTGTAATTACTCTACCATACAGGATATGCATTTGAGCAAATGTTGTAAATTATTACAAAGTACTATACATACAGTGAAACCTCTATAATATTTCCACACTTACCAGCTTCCCTTATGGAGAAAAGCCCTGACTTACATATCCCTGTTACAGAGAAGCAATCCTTTGGGGGCCAGGCTCAAGCCAGGATCATCATAACCCTTCACCTTGACTCCTTACCAATGTATTAGTGATGTTTGACAGGTGCATGGGTACAAGGAATAAAAACAGAAGTAAGAAGACCTCAAGATGGAAACAATCTAATTGAGAGAGGGGATAGTAAACAGCACACTGCTACTACTACTACTTGTGTTGCAGTAACTGCTGCTGATACTAGCAACAACAAAAACAGAATGTATAGCACGTGGCTCATTCCAAAGAACTAGATCACAAATGCACTTTTTTAAAACAGAACCTTTCTTTTAGCAAAATATAAGCTTGAGCAAGTTACTTATTATATAACCTCTGTTACATTAGCTGTAAAATATGGATAATACTCACCTCATTTATTTTATTTTATTTTTTTGGAGATGGGGTCTAGTTCTGTCACCCAGGCCAGTATGCAGTGGGCCAATCATAGCTCACAGTAACCTTGAACTCCTGGGCTCAAGTGAATCTCCTGCCTCAACTTCCTGAGTAGCTGGGACTATAGGTACTTGCCACCATGCCTGGCTAATTTTTTAAATTTTTTGTAGAGACAAGGTCTCATTATCTTTCCCAGGCTAGTCTCGAACTCCCGGCCTCAACCAATCCCCCACCTCAGCTTCCCAAAGTACTAGGATTATAAGCATGAGCCACTGTGCCTGGCCTCATTGATTTTAAGGGTTAAATAAGATATATATAGAGAATGTATAGTGTTATACCTAGAACGACATGAGAACCCAATGAATAGAAGCTATCCGTTTATTGCTCTTATTATTGATGTCAGTTTTATCATTGACAGTAAAATGACATATTTAAAAATCCTCTACAGTCACGTAGATCATAGCCTTGTTAGGGGCTCAAAATATACAGACAAGTTAAAAAAGTAATCATACCAGACATTATACATAATAATTACAAATAAATGCCAGGCAACATGTGCTGAAGATTTTATTTTTATATACCCATTTTTCTCCAAAAAAGAATAGAATTAGTATAATATTCATGTTCATAAAAAGTTCAAAGAAAAAGAAAAAGAAGAAAAACATGTTATGTCCTATTTCAGTTTTCGTGATGGGCATCAGACCTATTTTTCCTAACAGTTATGTGTCCAACATAGAGATGTCTAAAGAGAAATAACAATTTTCAAAAGCTGTAATCAATTTAATCCATAAATTCATACCTAATCGAAGATACACAAGGACAAAAGTAGCTGAATAATATATCAGAAATATTGGTAAACTTATTTGTTATATATTACTTTTCTTTCTAGCTTTTAAAACACAGATAGTTATTGAGTTTGTCTGATTGGTTGCCCATTGTCTTTGCTGACACCATGAATTAGAACCTGTCAGGACTGTAACTTTTGTTCCTGACTTTGTGGTGCTGATAACCATGGCCACTGACGTACCACTTTGACCTGAATGGACAGCTGCTGTGCCAGCAATGCTCGTCCTGGGCTAATGAACATTGATCAAATACATGTGTGTCCGCTGAGTCAGAGGTGATTTGGAACTGCATGACCAGAAATGACCTACTCATTCAATGAACAGGTAGGACACTTTCGGACAGCTGATGTCAGAAGACATCTATGGACAGGTCATTGCTGGGTTCCAGACAGAATGCAGAAGTCTTTGTGGCTGTTACACACTCAAGCTCACTCTGACTTCAACAAACATCCAGAGGAAATGACTATTGATCCAGGCACAGGGTCGCACTTGTCCTCATGAGTCCCAATCAAACATTTTGCCTGGAAATTCCCCTCAAATGATGAAAAATAATAACTTCAATATTTTAAATGGGACACCTCTGCTTAGTTATTATGTATGTCATAGGGAGTAGAAAATTAAATAATATGGCTGGAATGCTGAAAATATGGTGGTGTAAAACTTTGGCTTTGTTTCCTTTCTCATTTTCATGAAATAATTGCATATGTCCCACTTAAAAATATAAAGGTGAAAGAGTTATTATAAATCATTATTTTCCATACTGGTTACATGAACTCCATATGAGGCTGGTAAGAAATCTGGCATATTATTGAAGAAGTTTACTAATACACTGAGTGATATCAGTCTTGATAAAGTACTTTCATCCTTGCCTCATTTCAACTATTTCATTTATTTATTTTTGTTTCAGTAGAGGAGGTGAAAGGAGAGTTGGTAGAATGATCTTATTAATAGGAAGAGAAGAGGGAGAAGTATAAAAATTCGATAACTTGCAAAAATAAACAAAGACATCAATTTTGAGGAAAAATGCTTATGCTTAATGTTCTATCTTCAGCATCACTTTCCCACTGGAATAGAGCTACCTAGCAATTATGTATTGCACAAAAGAGCTATAAAATCAGTAGAGCTGAATTTTTCTAAGCCATATCTCTTTTAAAATGATATTTTAACTTCATTTTTATTTGAAAATAATGTGCCAAAGTATTACTATTAATGAACTTGCCCTCTTAATAAAATAAATAAGGCCTTGGTTTGCAAGTATTCCCAAAAAATGTAAGTAACTATATCAATTTTAAAGGTGTGCCAAAGATAAAAATGGCTCAGAGATCTCTCCATGCCTTACTTGGGACATAGGAGGAATACAGAGATATGCTACAAAATTGGGGGAAAAGACTAGTAAAGTGTTACATAAGCAAAAACTGTGAGCGTTGATAACTGTGCTAGTAGTGAGTTTTTCCGAGTCTCCATTAAGAGTGCATAGCCAGAAACAATGGGATCACAACGCACTGGCGTCAAGGTGATAAGACGCTGGTGTCTCTAGAAGGGTATTGATCCATACGGAGTCTCAGAAATTAGAATACAAGAACTGAGGTCTATTATTGCATCTCTAACACCGTGCAGCATGGGAGAGGTCCCATGTGCTGGAATGAACTATCAAATTCCATTGTTTATCTTTGAGAAGGGGAATCGAGCCCCTGTGGTAGTATAACACCATCCAAAACAACCCTTTATAGCTCTTGAATTATGTGGCTTCTCATTTAGGTTACCGTGCATAGATCAGGATTTTCTGCTTAACACAGATACACAATCTTACCCACCCTGCGGTACTAATTTAATTTTTGAGAAATTGACATTCTAAATAAATAGTTAATCTTCTGTGAGATTGAATATTGTGAATCAGTCCCATAGGCCTGACATACAAATTCTAGGATAAGACATTGGATCTCAATAGCTCAGTATAGATACAATACCTGAACAAACAGTGTTGCTGTGGAAACTACTGGTTTATCTCTAACAAGCTCTTAACCATAGGACATGGTAGATAATCTAAGTGACTCGTAATTGATATTATATAAATAAACAACCTGAACTGAAGAATTAAGCCACAAGAAAATCATTTTAAAAAATGATTAGCATATGTGTCAGTTGCTTACTGCTCCCATTACAAAATATCCCTAAAATAGGAAAAATAGTAGCATTGTAATTCTGCGCATTGGCCATTTGAGAGGTCCGTCTGCTGATCTAACTTGGGTTCCCTTGGGCTGCAGTCATGTGATGGTTGGAAGCAAGAAGAGGCTCCAGGGTGGCTTTGCTCCCTGTCTGTGCTGCCTGTTCTTTGGGGCAACTCAGTACAACCCCTCTACCACCTTCTACTGGGCACGGCAAACCTAAAGGCATGAAGGAGGAGCGGCAACACCACTTGC
The DNA here is from genome assembly GCA_963575035.1 of Avahi laniger. Classification (NCBI taxonomy): domain Eukaryota; kingdom Metazoa; phylum Chordata; class Mammalia; order Primates; family Indriidae; genus Avahi; species Avahi laniger. The sequence continues at coordinate 23,225 of CAUYSK010026823.1, read as the reverse complement.
CAAGGGCCGAGGGTACAGCAGTGCTCTCTTCGCTGGAGGCGTAGCGCATCACCAGCCCTTTCCATTCCTCCTCCCGCGGTTCCCACTGGGCCTTCGCTGCCTGCCCAGGCCCCAAGCTCAGTACACACTGAGGACGCTGCGAGGTCACAGGCAGCAGATTCGGGAGGCAGAGGCAAGAGCATGACAGTAATTGAAGAGGGATTTTTTGTTGTTGTTTTAAATCCAAATGTCTCTCCTGTTTTCTTTTTTTTCAAAAAAATTTCATGGATCCGTATTGATCTTCACCTAAAATAAAATCAGCCAAATGTATCAAAGACCTTAACGGAAAACAAACCCTAAAAAATATTTCATAAAATAAGGCATATGGGAAAATAAATGCTTATTTTAAAGCTAAGATAAGAACGTTGTACTGAAATACGCTTACATCCAATGTGAATTTCACAGATCGATGTTTCATGCAAACCTTAGAGTACCAAAAATTGCCCCAGCTACCTTGCTGATGCTGTTATTGTTTCTGTTTTGTAGCAAAAAAACATTTTCTGACTCTAAATCAAAACTAAGATGGTCTTAGGAAAATAAAAAAATCAAAATAAGCTTGTTTTCCATGATATGATGGAGCAAAACATTTTTTATACAATCGTTTTAAATACGGGGAAAAATAGGAGATATGATTTTTGTTGTTTAAATTGAAAGGAACACATGAAAGAAAGAGATGCATTAACAAGATTTCCAAAGAAAAAGAAATATTAGGTATAAGGGAAAATCTTAACAGTAGCTAAAAGGAAAATTGATGACAGCAGAGGTTCCCGGGCCCCAGAACAACTTCTGCTGTTCTGTCCTTAAACTTCAAACAAAGGAGATGTTGGGCCACTGGGAAATTGCTGCTCAAGAACCTGCAGCAGCTTCCTTTTGGCCAATAAATCAAAATCCTCCTTGTGGAAACAGGAGAGTTTCCATAGGCAGCTGCCCCTGGAAGGAAGGGTCCCGGCTGATCTGTCAGGGCGCAGGAAGGAGCCCGCGGTCTGCTCAGGCTCCCACGTCCCCTCCCCACATCCGCCACGCTCCACCACCTCCTCACGCTCGGGCTGCCCGCCTGGATTACACCGTGTCTTGTTTTCTCATTAGTCAGCTCCTCGACGTCTTCCAAGTCCTGCCCACTCCTAACATCCTCTATTAAACGCTGTCCAAGTATTCTAGGCTACTCGGCCTTCCCCTGCTTCCCTGCGGAATCTTTAGTTTGCACTCTTCATTCGGACTGAGCATACGATAAAAATTATTAGAAAAACAGCAACAACTGTTATAGTAGGGGCTTTTTATGTGCCAGTACAGTGGGTGTTATCACATTTTGACTTCTCTAGCTCCTCTTTGTCCCCTAAATAGTATCCCTGTATCTTGCTGAGCAATGATCTTGGCCCTGTTATGTATAGTTTTGAATGGAGGAAAATTCCAAGGAGCTGTTTTCCATACGGAGCCACGGGCCCAGATCATCCTCTCCTGATTCCAGAATCCCTTAGGAAATAAGCACATGCCTTTGTGATGCAAGAATTAACACAACACAAGGGCCAGCAGTTATTCATCCCAGTGGGGGCAGTCACCAGATTTTGTTCTTAGCATCCTGTCTGAGCCTGTTGGGCTGGAAGACTATTGTTCTGTTTCCTGCTTCCTGCTTCTTGTCTCTCTGGAACTCCTTGGTTCCTGTCATTTGTATATCTGCTCTGGGGGGCCTTCCATTCATTCTGCGGGCTCCCTGAAACTTTTCTATATGTTGCTTTTCTTCCATTAGCCTGAATCTCTTTCAGTTATTTGCAGCCCGGGGCCCTGATGTAGACAAGCACTGTAGATGGTACCTATGTAGCATGTATAATCTCAGGCCGTGGACACAGATCGGAGAGAAGCTATTAGTACTTTTTTGTTTTCCTATAACTGTATTTAATGACTATGTTTTTCAGATGGCAGGAATCAATCTTAGTTCATTCAGGGCAACCTTAGTCATTTCAGTGTTTCTTTGCTCAGTTAACAAACTCGCAGGGATGCTTCCAGTTTCTGGGACTTACAAGACATGGGCTGGTCAGAGGAGGCACCGGTCTTTCAATAGCCATCACCCATCCCCGCTGGCTGGCGTCTGTTGGGATGCCTGATTTTCTCCCAGATCGATGGCCTTGTTTGGGCTGAATTGTGTCCTCCCAAAATTTATATGTTGAAGTCCTAAGCCCCGGTAGCATGGGATGTGACTGTATTTGGAGATAGGGCCTTTAAAGAGGTGATTAAATTAAACATGAGGCCCTTAGGTCCGGCCCTTGTCCAGTCTAGCCAGTGTCCTCTTAGAAAGAGGACATTATTAATAAGACACAGAGACACTAGGGATGCGCACACACAGAGGGAACACCGCGTGAGGACCCAGTAACTAAGTGCCACCTGCAAGCCGAGCAGAGAGACCTCAGCGGAAACCAAACCTGGCAGCTTGATCTTGGATTTCCAGAACTGCGAGAAAATAAATATCTGTTATTGAAGCCACCCAGTCTATAACATTTTGTTACGGCAGCCCTAGCAAACGAATGCAGCCATTGTCCTGTGTCATTTGTTGCCTTGTTCGCGTCGTGTTTCTCATAAGCTCTACAAAGCTTCATCTCCTTGACACACAATTCCTCTCCTCTCTTGGGCAATTCTGATGTCCTCTAAAATCCATGCTCTCAAACACTGCCTTACACTGTTTCCAGGTAAATTCTACTGCCATTTGCTTGGCTCGTGCATGGATGTATACTGCATCCTCAATGCAGAACATGAGTATTTACTGGATAAATATACGTTCACAATCATATCGATGACCCACACTTTCTTAAATTTTACACCCAATGTATTGCTTGTGAAGACTCCCCACTTTGTTTCAGGACTCCTGTTCTCAGGAAAGCATCTCCTGATGGGTTGATGAATGAGGAATACTGGATTTGGGGTTCCTTGTACAGTGACAACTACTTTATATAGAAAAGTCAGGGCAACACATTTTGCCAGTTTGATTTACACAAAATAAAATGTATATAAAATAACTAAAGATATATATAAAGATTTTTAAAATAAAATATTGTTAATTCTGGATATTTTTGAAGCTTTTAGATTATTACGTTGGGAGAAAATTGAGTGTGATGTGGTGTACTAGTCTGAGTGACCACTTATTAAACATTTCTTTAAAAATTCATGTGGAGCCTAATTAACCTTCCACCTTCCAGAACCATGAGAAGATTTGCTGTGAGAATTCATGATTTACTAAAGTTAATGACAATTTGTTAATTTTGTTTCATTTTTTTGTTTTAGAAATAAATGGGGAGTTTTTGTGAAGTAGGAAAAAAGAGGAAACTGATTTTCCAGCTAAGAAATGAGCAAAATATTGCTGGACAGCCAACATCTGGGATCATTTAAGTCTGGTCTGGACAGGGGAAAAAAAAAATAAAGATTATACCAGAGGGAGCAACCTTGTGTTTGCAGGGAAAAGGAGAAGATGACACGGTAGGTTTTTTCAGTGATTAAAAACTTTCCATTTTCACATAACCTCAGTACAAATGGAGCATTTATCTTCGTTCGGCTTTTGCATTTCATTGTCTAGTGTACAAACTCTAGAGACAAAAATGCTAGAATTCTATTTTCCCAGAGAATGATGGCAAGTAAAGGTACTTCAACCTTTCTCACTCTTTAGCAAGTGACCCTCAAAGCCTGCCGCAGGTAAAAGTGCATTAAATTCAAAAGGGGGAGTGGTGATTGTTCTCCTTTTCAGGAAAGGAAGAAAGAAAAAGTCAGTCCTTTCAAGGTCAGTGTATGTGATTACCAGGAAATTTGGTCAAATTAAATCCACTGGTGTCGAGAGTGCAGCTGTTGTAGGTAATAACTCCCATATAAATCAGTGGTGAACTGGAGGCTGCTCATTTGTCTTTTCAGCATGGAAAAGGGGCCAGAACTCTCGGCGTATTTGCAGTGGAGCCACATGGCTGCTATTTACAGAACTATAAATTCCTTACCTTCCTGCTGAAAGTAGTCAGATCATCTGAGTCACACAAGCCTAACGCAAGCAAGATAACATGCTGAGAAGGTGGCCTTGCCACACAGAACCCGTCACCTGCCCTGCAGAGCTTAATCAAGGTTCCTTCATAAGCACTTTCACTGTAGCCAGCCTACTTAATGGCCCTTTGTGCAATTACGATTCTGTTCTTGGTTCTATATGACTATACTAAAAAAAGCTATGAGTTATAAACTTTATAACATAGTTATAATATTCATACTAAAATTTAAATGAATGCACTAAGGCTAGAAGTCGACTGGCTATAGAGATAAGTCTCTCTCTTGGGGAAAGCTAGATATGATAGTTAAAATGTCAAATATGAAATTTTGACAAAAAATGGAATTATTACCTTAATCTAGGAAATATATTTCCTATGACTAATGCCTCCTGTAATTTAGGATCTGTATTTCTAAGTGATCTCAAATATCATGTGGTCAAAGTATTGCAGGTGATTTTGGGCAAAGAGATGCACATTTTAAGTCATTGGAAGTTTTAGAAATAAAGAATCAGGTAATAGTTTGGATACTTTAGTATATACTTAAATATATTTACCGTATGTATATATTTAAGGGTGACAACTATTAGCAAACATTAAATGTTTTCCTGGATAATATGGCCCAGATACTCACCAGTCATTTGTTTCCTGTTGGAGAATAGAATTTTAGCTAATAAATGGTTGTGTTTCTATTCGGGGGCCCCAAACAAAAATACCTCCTTTTCGACCCCACAGACTGAGAGAGACCATGTGGCAGGATGTGGTAGGGGCCTGTTGGCCCAGTCGGTCAGTGAACCCTGAATCCTAGAGCTAGATGAACTCCACCTCCCAGCAGCTCTCCATTTGCCCAGGGCTGCAGTTTCTGAAGAAGCAAACCAGCCCCCAGCAGCAATTCGTTTAGTGGAGGATGGATGAAATGTCTGGACAGAACATGGTGTATAGTTTTCTCAAATTTTTCAATCAGATGAGTAACTCCACCTTCTAGGGACAAATTTAATAGGGGCAAAACCTATCCACTTTAAGAGCTGCAATTAATTAATTAAGGCTGCAATCGATGCTACCATTAATATGCACAAAAGCAGACATATTCTTGAACCATTGTCATTAGGTCAGTCACATGCCCTGGATGGGACAGCCGTAGAGACTTCTGAGTCAGCCTTGTAGCAGGAATAGAGTTGATTGTTCTGACCAGAGGTGCTGGTTAGAAGAGAGGGTAGAAGAGATTGCACAACTGTGACAAGGACCACGTGACAAGGACCCATCTTTGTATCACTAGTCCAGAGGACAGTGACAGACTCTCAATAAATGTGTGCTCCACTAAACGGATACACGGTGGTGCTTCCAAAAATAAATTTGCAATAATGCATAATTGTGTGGCTACCAAAGATGGCGGATGACAGTGTGACTTGGCAGATGGACTACCTGTGTGCAAGTCTGAGTCCACTACTTGCTAGAGGATGACCTGGGCCACTTACTCAGCCCTTTTGTGCTTCTGTTTCCTTATAAGTAAAATGTCAGTGTGATAGTGTCTACCTCAGGGGATTATAGTATATAACTCACGAGGTAATATAGACATGATGTGATGGCTGGCAATAGGAGGAACTAAAATACTTTATAAAATTATAAAATTACTTATGAACTACATACACACTTCACTGAGACTGATTTTCCCTTAAGGATCTTCATCGTATGGGAAAATATAAGGACATACATAGGTGATGAGTGAATAGCATTTGAGAATACCTTGATCTTTACAGAGACCCCCTTTCTCTAAAGCACCCAATACTCAGTGATGTGCTTGTTTTTATAGTCTCGTATTTATTATATCTGGTCATAAATATTCCATTCTGCTAAATGTGGCTTTAGTCCCTTCCCAGCAACTCTGACTTATGTAAATGTGTAGACTAGCTAAAAAAGCCAGACAGGAGAACCAAATAACATAGGCAACAAAATATGTACACAATTTGCTGACTATACTATTTAAATTATATTGAATTTTAGAACTTTTATATCTGAATTTGGTGATTAGGAATAAAATAATTTGTTATCCATGTGTCTATGAAGAAGAAAAGATAGTGCATAGATTGAAGTTGGTTACATTATAATGATTAGTAATAGAGCCAGAGAAAAATAAGTTTCTTAACCAGGAGAATGAGTCTTAAAAACAGATCAGAACCATAATCCTAAGGAGGAAGGAAGGTTTCCTGCAACTGTCCCGGGCGCTGGCATCCACAGCTGGCAGTCACTGAGCACAGACTCTGTTAGCTCGTCCGACCGTTCCTTCCCTACCTGAAGGCTCCATGAGCTCTGCCTGACTCTCTTTGAGGTCCCTCCATACGGTAACCCAGATACTCATTTTACCATCTCGCATTTCCCCAAAGGCATCTGGGTCGTCCGTAACTTTCATAATAAGGTACAATTTATGGAGAGGTCCTTGTTCCATAATTAATAGGAAATCTACTTTTTCTTCCACACTAACTCTGAGATTCTCTGTAAGGGTTGAGCTCAGGGCTGTGATACAAATTACATTTTTTCTGACAAATTCTTTCCTCCTATCATGGTTTTCTGTTCTCACTAAGTTATTGGTCCTTACTCTGCCCCATTTCTAATAACTGCTGTGGTCTTTTTCTGCACTATGTCCCAATACACTAGATTTCAAATTCCTTCATTTCTCAAAAGACCCACTACTACAAAGATGGAGTACCCAGATGAGATTTTTTCAAAAGTTTGATTTAGAGAGAGGGGTTTCAGAAGGTCAATCTACCACTAATAATTGAAATTGAATTTTGTGAATCCTAAAAGTTCAGGGTTTATTTACCCACAAGAGATCATTTATCCTGGTCCTTGTTTAGTATTAAAGGCTTAGATGATCACCAGTTAGAGGAGACTTTCTTCTCCCAAAGCTCTTTCCTGCTTTCTATGTGCCAAGCCTCAGCCTCCACATTTTTATTATTTTCTTATGCCAAGTAATTTGCTTTCTACTGCTTAAACCCAAACAGGTTCTAGATATATCATTTGCATAGGAGAAAAGATATCATTTGCATAGGAGAAAAGGCAGTAAGGTATTCTCATTAGATAAGTATCTACCCCAGATCTCACTGTTTTGTAGTACAATGCACTAGAAGAAAATGGAAAATAACACTTTCCTGTTTTATGATTATCAAGTTTTTCGACAGGGTTCTCTTTTCTACCAGTTTTTGAATATAGAAAGGCAATATATTTTCCTCCTGTCCAAAGCAAACCTCTGGACATCTTAGTTTTTGTTATTGTTACTCACATACATGAATTATCACCTGTACTAGACTGTAAGATCCCTAAGGTCAGCATTCAGTTTTGATTAATAGCAGAATGGGCTATGCATAATACCTAAAAAATATACCAAAATAACTAAAAGGTAGCGGTGTTGTGAGCCTTCAGCCTTCAATAAATACATGCTCAATGAATGGCAGGGGAGGCTACAGAACACATTGAAAATGGAAAACTTACATAATTATGCACCTGTATCTAGAGAAATTAAAATAACAAAAAAGTTGAATAAAATATAGAGGATTTTGACAGTCGTTGATTCAATATTCAGTCTATATAAACTCTAAGGTGAACATACCACTAGATTTTGAAGTGTGTTCTTTGTGCAGAATATTCTAATAGGCGTCACTGAGGGATTTCCAAGAAGGAGACAGCATGATTGCCCTCATGAACCATATTACATGGAGATGATCGTGGAAAACACCACAATGGACTTTCTGCATTAGTGGATCATTTATACCTCACAAAGCCAACCGAGTCGAGCCCCTCACTGCACTGCACCATGACCCCCTCTCAGTACAATGATGCCACAGCACCTTGGCCATCGCAGACACTGAGGCGGAGAATAGGGTGATCCTTTTGGCTGGGTCCCTTGGTATCCTGCTACTGAATCATGCTGGGAGATTACATGGAAACACAGGGACAGCAGCACTTCCTAATTATTCTAATTAGCCTCCCAGAGCAGTCATTAAAAGAACTCCTTCCATTTCATATGACAAAAACAGAATCAAATAAAGTCACATCTTCCCCATTTTAAACTTTCTCCCCTATAACATGTTACAGTTGAAAGCTGCTCTTCCATATTGTTAGTGATAAGAAAAATAAGGCCATGCATAAAAGAAGACACCTTGGTCTGGGACTGGGGCAGGAGGGCAGTTTTTGGACCGTACTATCCAGGCGCCATCTATGGCAGGGAGGAAATGGTCTCTCCAGACGGGGTCTGAGGGACCCCCATGGAGTACCCCAGTGAGCTGAGTCTGCAGAACAGCCTCGTCAGTCCAGCCAGGCAATGGCAGTGGAACTTTAGATGCTCTGTTAATTGGCCAGAGCAGCCATAATGGAGTACCACAGACTGGGTGGCTCAGACAGAAGAAAGCTATGTTATCACAGATGTGGAAGGGCCGAGGTCAAGGTGTTGGCAGGGTTGTTTCCTTCTGAGGCCTCTTACCTTGGCTGGTACATGGCCCCCTCCTCCCTGTATCATCATATGGCCATTCCTCCGTGTGAGCACATGTCTTGTATCTAAATTTCTTCTTATAAACATAACAGTTTGGGATTAAGGCCTACTCTAAAGATGTCATTTTAACTTTGTTACCTCTTTAAAGACATTATCTCCAAATGAGGTTGTATTCTGAAGTACTGGGGGTTAGGATTTCAACATAAGAATTTTGGGGGGACACAGCCAACCCATAGCAGATTCCATAGAGCCAGTTACTGGGAAGGTGGAATTGTATCCGGATTCTTGCCTATGGGATTGGTTAGTGCCAGAAAACATGTATTCAGACCAAAGTTTATAGCGCCCTATTATCATGCCATAGACAGTCTATATTTCCTAATTTATCTATAGGACCTCCATGAGAAGCTTTTTGAAGTTATTTGGCAAAATAAAGTTTTACTCTCTAGAAAGAACATAGTAGTTTTGGGGGTCATTGCATAGTTTTGCAAAGACGAAAAAATAATCTGCTTAATGGGCCACTACGGCAGACATTTAATATTAAATCTGTACAAATTTCTACTTTTAGTGTCGGACATAGGATTCTATGTTCCAGGTAAGAATTTTAGAGGAAAAGTAAGATTTGAGTTATGCAATAGGTATTTACTGAGTACAACTTAATATGCAGTACCATAACAGGTGCTATAGAAGCTGAAAAAGTTTAAGGTTTAATATGGCTCTGACAAAGAATTTTTACCTCTAAAAGATAAACTTAAACATGGGATAATTTCACAAAAATGAATTCAAAACCCTTACAAATTAAAAAAATTTTGCTCTTAGATAAAATATTTTAAATGAGGATTTTTAGAAATATATTTTATGTAGGAAATAAAATTTTATTCTATATTTTGAATGTTATTTTTACAAATTGACAGCCTTTATAATTTAATTTAATTATAATTTAGCATAATTTAACTTTATAATATATTAATAAGTCATTTACTGAGTCATATGAAACACTTGTCTAGCTCTAAAGAAATACAAAACTTAAGCTTCTATCGTGCAAAAATTATTGTCTACATGAATCAATATGTTTTTGCTCAAAGTCTTAGAATCATTGAATGTCTACTGTTGAAAGACAGAAGGAGGATTTATTTCTAGATCTGGCCATGAACCATTTTTAATATCCATTTCAAACAACCAAAGTCATCCCCATAACACAGTATTCAGGTTCTTATGAAAGAAGGAAAAAAAAAACACAAGAAGTAATGTTGCAAATAATTATTATCAATTCTGGTAAAATGATACACTCCCAATAATACACCCATAATTTAATGTTATATAGTTGTTTTTTTTTAAGTAGATTGATATATTTTTTTGAATATCTATCACAACCAAAACCAAAACAAGCTGCTATGTATACAGTAATACCTCATATGAATTTCATAGTTCTCAAGGAGGTTATAATGTTCAGGTTAACAAATTTCATACATTAGTATGAGACATTAGTAAAATAAAACACAGGTGGAGTAGTAATATAAAAATTGTAATCAAGATTTGAGAGAGGTAGAGAAGACATTCTTGCTTGTTTCTGTTGGAGAAGTCATATCAAGAAAGAATTAAGTAGGTATTAATAGAATTCAAGAAGATGCTTAAAGAATTAACATTAGTTTCATGTGGATAGAAATATAAATAAGGAGTGAAAGAGACTTTCAGGTGGAGGAAACAACACAATTAAAGGCATTAAGAAGTTAAATTATGCAATGATGAATAAATCCAGTTTGTTTGCACGGATTCTATGTTATACCTTTAGGGAGTGGAGGAGAATGGATTTTTTTTGGAAATAAGATCTGGGTTATATAGAGGAGTCTTGAATGACACAATACGGCAATGTGTGACCTTTGTAAATTTTTGAGTAGGTTAGCAGAATCAACAAGAGTTGAGTTTGATGCAACGTATACATTTAGGACTCTTCTTCAAAGAGCTGACAGTTGAAGCAATGGGAATGTTTATGATGCTTAAAACAAGGTGTGTAGATGACATGACCTCACAGCCTGATTTCTCCAGGATACTGAAGGTTTATTAAGTTTTGTTTTAGTGGCCCATTTGTTTAGTGTCCCCTTTCTCTCTCAAAAGTGCCAGAGTTTGGAGCATAATTTGTATGATCATCCTAAATGGAGAAAGCCATAACCTCGTGGGACCCTTACTTAATTATTATAAGTGGAAAACAAGAAGGTGGTAATGGAAGAGCGGGAAAAGAGAAATTGGAAATCTCAGTTTTTATGCATTTGCCTAATGTTACATTGGGCCACACATCACCACCATATTTTAGTACTCTTCATACTTGGCACACAGTTAGCTTAGCTCCTCTGGTAATAGGGAATAACTCCTCCATAATCTTTACATTAATTGCATTTCACTTCGGAATTATATTTCCTTCTTTAAACATTATAACCTACTTTTCTAATTGTTTAAACTAACTTTAAAATAGTCCTGACTCATTAAACCAATGCCAGCTCAAATCAAAAGAAACGGTCATGACTGTGATATGCGTGTACAGACAACGAGACTTCAAGCAATCTGTCAAGTGGATTATTAGAGTGAGCATAAAAGAAAGTTCACTTGCGAGAAGATTACTCTGTATGTGTTTCTTTTAATATCATTCTATTGATTTTTATCCAGTTCCTGCATTCAATTTTAAACTTCCTGTAGACAGTAATGACTCCTTTTCTATTTCTAGTAAAATGCCTGCAAACATCAGATGAAAAGCCAAGATTGATTGACTGACTTAGCGGTGCTCCATTAGGGGAAGAATATTGCATGGGTATACATAGAGCAGCAGTTTAAGAGTCTCACTGGCTGTGTTGTACATGTGAGTGTTTTAACGGCTTGACATCTCTACTGCTAACCCAGCACTGTGGCACATCTAGCAAATTCCCCCATCAGCATCAGCACTGTTGGATCATGTGCCTCGTGCTCAATATTTTTATTATATCATATTTTCTCTACGGAAGTCTGATCTCAATGGAGAGCATTGAAAGAGGGAAGCAAATACTTTTTATAGTAGAACTGTATTTCTTTATTAAGTGGGAGTGTTTAGTGAGTTTTGAGCTATTTTAATGTCTATTTGGTTCTACTAAAACTTCTTCATTGGAGAGGTGCAATAAAGATTTATTTGGCAGAATATACTTTAAGGAGCACTGGTATGTTAAAATCATTAATGTGATCACAAACGGCCTACTAAAATATTGAATTTGCCCGTTTCTGTCTATTTCATTGCCTGCTATCTCTAAGGAGGTTTTGTACAAGTACCCAAATGTCCTTCTAAGAAGTGAAGATTGTGAAGTGATCCTTATTGTTAAGATTTTGAGTTGTCAAGGCCTATCACAAGGGTAGTTTTAAATTATTCAAAGTAATTTATTTTACCATGGTCATTGTCACTTAGTAATTACGGATGAAGCTTTGGTGTGGCCTTCCAGAAAGAGTGGCTTGGTCTTTAATTTATCATAGGAATTAAAAGAAACTCACATTACTTTCATATTCATCATTTATATTTTGGAAAATAAAAATAATTGTTTTACTCTTGTAAATATTTTGACTATGCCATAAAACATACAGACATAGCACAGAACTCAGAAAACCTTAGATGACAGACACTGTATTAATTCTGAATTATGATAAGGTTTAATTCTGAACTCCTGGTTTGGCTTTTGCTTGCTCAATTTCTTTTCTTCATTTAGTTCTCTCTAATATCTTATTCTTTACTACTAAATGGTTAAAATATAAAATGTAATATTATCAGTCTTTTTCTTTTTAAAGAAAATTTCACTTTGAGAAGGTTACTCTGCCTGCTATTTTGCGTGTATGCTCTACATGCAAAATAATGTACCCATTTTAAGTATACAGTTCAAGGAGTTTTGACAAAATATATACTGACACAACTCTCCCAGTCAAAGATAAAGAACACTTCTATCACCCCAAAGTTTCCTCATGCCCCCAGAGAACCACCCATCTGCTCCCTGTCACTGTCCTTCTGTCTGTCCCAGCATTTCATAGACATGCAATTGTATAATATGACTTTGTCTTGCTTCTTTCATTTAGAAAAATGTTTCTGAGACTCATCCCTGTGGTTGTACATACCCACATGTGAGTTGTCGGTTTCTATTCATTGGAAAGCAGTACAACGTTTCATTGTCTGAATAAACTGTTTTTTTAAATCCACTCCTCTGTTGGTAGACATTTGTTTGCAGTGATCAGATATTATGGATAAAGCTCTGTCAACCCTTGAATACACATCTTTCCATGTATGTGTCTCCATATCTCTTGGGTAAATGCCCAGAAGAGGAATTGCTACGTCAAACAGTAGGCGCATGTGTAATTTTGTAAGTACCTGCCAGTTTTCCTGAGTGGTTGTCAATCCTGCACTCCCATCAGCAACGTATGGGATTCCGTTTGCTCCACATCCTTGCCAACTTGCTGACATATTTCACTACGCTCAGTTTTATCTTTGAAAGAAATGAGTTTCTGCAAACTTACATACAATATCCTGTCTTCTGGAACCATTCTCTGGTCACCTTCTGCTTATTTATTTATTTTAGTACCATCATCAGCCTCTGCGTTTCTAACAATAGCCTGTGGGCATTTTAGGGAGATTGTCTCTCCATGATTCAGCAACCTGACATTTTTAAGGACGCATTCCAGTTTTCCATTAAACACAAAGAAAGTTAAAGAAAATTAAACCATCCAACAAAATGCTATAAACAGTTTCATCACACTGACCTTAACTTTTGTTACTAACAAATGTATGTATGTCCATGTCTAAAGCATTCTACACAAGAGAATGACTGAATTTAAATTTTGCAATAATCTCGTAAACAAATAACTGTTTAATAAAAACTTCTTGTTTCAATTATAGACAAATGTGGTATATTAACACTCGAATAATTAGATATGACTCAGTAATAATCCATATATTTAGATAACGTCTCCGAGTCTCAGTTTTTCTGTAAATCAAATAAGGAAAACAATATCTATTCCAGAGAAGTCTTGAAATAGATTAAATGATTCATATTTGTTAAGAATTTAGCAACACTTCTTGCTTCTTAGGAAATGCTAAATACATTTAAGAATGGATGAATACAGCTAACCCAAATCATATGAATGCTTCAACGTTACCAAATATGTGTCATCGCATAGAAAAAGCCAATTTCTTGGGTATCTTGTAAGCAATGTTGTTCAAAATGTGTTATTTAATAAACTGCAATGTTCCAGAGAGCTTTCTTTTTCCTTTGTTTGGCTGTTTTCCCCTGATTCATTGTATTTACTTGCTATATCTGGGTAAGTGGCTCTAAAGTAAAACAGAACCTAGCAAAGGCAAAAATATTATTTTCTTCCCATATAAGCTAGTACTTTTATTCACTTCTTAAAATCTGTTGTATCTTAAAACAATACAAAAAAGAACAACTGAGTTTATCTCCCCTGTATTTACTAGTCATTTTTGTTTATTTGTTTGAGCTCCTCTTCCCTTCCCCATAAAATGCCCTGACCCTATTGGAGTAGACTCTTTTCATTACAGAGAACAGAACCAACAGGACTTCCAATTTTGATATCAGATGCGTTTTAGAATCCCCTGTAAGTAAACGACCTCCTAAAGGATGAAAGAGCATGATTCCCCATACAGAAATCCACAGAATGCCCCTCATCCCAGCTGAACTGAAGTCATCCGCAGAGCACCTACTTTGAGTCAAAGTGGAGGCGTTCCAGGGAATGGCAAAAAGGAAGCTGTTAAAAAAAAAAAAAAAAAAGGATTTGAACACAGTGTAATCAATCTAACAATTAAAAAAAAGTTTGCCTACCTCTTAGGTTCTGCTAAGTAGGTACTGAAGTACTTTTGGAAATGTGTTTTAACCTTCAGGACTAATCGTGCAACATTCCCCCCCCCCAAAAAAAATCTATAGTAGAAATAAGAAACGAAAATATTTTCTATTAATTCGAGTTACTGAAATGATCTCATTGTGTTTGTGAATCCCAAGCCCTTGGATGTTGTACTATTAAGCTAGTCACACTTAAACTTCAGATTCTCACTTTTAGCATGGAATAACTCTGTTTCAACTTCTCCGAAGCTATACACAGAGCCCCACCTTTTAGCAAAAACAAAACAAAATAAAACAAAACAAAAACCTTCAAAAAGTTTAAAAAATTATTTAGAGTGCAGTATTTCATAAACTGCTCCAGCAACTTCATTAATGTGACTCCGTCTAAAAATCTTCACATTTTATTTCATTACCTTTAACTCAACTTAAAAACTAAAGTACACCTCAGGCAGACAATTGGTTCTCAGAGTGCATGGTTTTGAGAGAAAGGACCTCCATAAATCTGCTTACTATTTCCCTCTCATTTAAAAGCGTTCATCTGTAAAATAAACTTCGTTTCGCTTTAGTGTGAAATTAGTCCATTTTGGAACTTTTAATAAAAAACAAACAGAGAAAACTTATAATCCGTGTCACCCATCTCTGAATAAACTTGTTATTGCTCAAGACACGTTTGCTTATACATTTGACATTTCAATTGTTAGACCTTCCTATACTACAAAATCCACAATATTTTATGAGCATTTGTGTCTGAGAACCATGAAATGAAGTGCTATTAACATCTGTTCATTATATACTTTATAGTATTGTAAGTTTTCTAAAATGCAGATAATTACCTGATTGTCTGAGTGAGTTATTAATTCACTAGAAATAAATGCCAATGTGAAGCACCATGCTGATTTCTGAAAACACATTTCAAGAACCAAAGAAGCTAAATATGTAATTTTTGGATTTTTAAAATCCCTATTACAGCTGATTTTTTTATATCCTTTTTTTTCACATGGTATTTCTCATTACCTGGATTTGAGATAAAGAAAACAACTTTTTTCCCATTTATGTTGACAAATTCAATGAATTGGAAAGGTGGTGAACTGGAAAAATGAAAATTGACTATATAAGGATGTTTAATAAAGAATAGTTTTCTAAATAAATGTGTATTTTATCTCCTAAAATATGTGTATTGTCTATTTTGTCTATTCAGAATGTTTCCTTCTTTACCTCTTTGTTTTTGGTGTCAGGAAAAATCATAACAATGAAGCCATGCTTTTAAAGACTAAGTTTGTCTAAGTCCCAAAAAGACATGAAGGGAAAATTTTCATTAGAAGTCACAATTATCAACAAATTACCAAGGTTTAGAAAGGTTATTTGTCACAAGGTCACATTAGCAGTAAGCGGTAGAGCCAGGGTGTGAATTCAGATGTATCTTACTGCAAATCCAATGTTCTTATTCTTTTTGCTACATTAAAAAAATATATTCATTCAGCATCTTTGTTTGGTTGATGTACTAGCTCCTGAAACTGCTCATTATTTTCTTTTTTCCTTAAACAACATCTTCTGTCTTCTTTTACAAACTTCACCATTCTTACTTTCAAAATACCTGATTCACCAGTCACATCTGTTGTCAAACATATTGGATTTTGTTTGAAAATGTTTACCTTCCCTTTTCATCTTTCAGTAGTTTTTTATTTTTAATATATGGCTTTTCCCACTAGCCTACATATTTATTATCCCTGTAATTTTCCCTAAATCCTCATTGTTTGAAATAATATTAACATCTGCCTACAAGAAAAGTCATTTCGTTTTCCCCATAATAGAGTCTTTGTAAAATTAAACAAAAGTTAATCAGTATAGAGACAGGATTTTATTACTAGGTAATTTCTGTTTTCTTCCAAATTTAACACTTACATGATATAAAGTTTCTCATTATACTATTTCCCATGCTTTTAAAGCTAAAAGTGAAGTTACAAACTTTTAAGACTCTTCCGCTTATTTTATCATTGGGAAAGCTAAAGCCCAAAGATGTTGAGTGACTTATTCAAGGTCACACAGTTAAACAGTCAGGAAATGAAATAAGTCATTTGCTTCTTTTGAGGGTTTGTTTTGTTTTTCTGTGCTGCAATAGACTACACCAGCTTTCCTTTGGACTATCGGTAAAATGTTATTTTCTTGATCACTATAGTGACACATCATCGAAAATCCTTATTAAAATAAATGATAAACTTTGAGCATTCAGACAAACATTTTTACGTCTAGTAAGATTTTTTCTTTTTGTTTTGAATATTTGATAAGCACACAGATGTCGATATGCATTTGATTTTTAGTGAACAGATAAAAATGCAAACCATTTTCCTTCTATGTAAAAGCCAACTTTAGTGATATGAGCACTTTTATGCTAGAATGCATAATCTACATTTATAAATCTACATTTATAATACTTTAATATTCTAATAATTGTTTAATATCAGTTAAGATTAGGGTGGTCTATATACAACACAAAATCCACATAGTGGCTTAAACACACAGTTATTCTCTCAGGTAAAAGAAGTCAGGAACTTACAGTCCAAAGCTGATACAGTCATTTCTTGAATTCATTATGAAACAAGACCCATCACTGTTTTTTTTCCTCCATCCTTAGCATGTGATTCTTACCTGCAAGATAGCCTCATGGCCCAAGAGTGATGCTGGAAACTTTGCTCTCTGTCTGCTTTCCAGGTAGCAAAAAGGAAAGCAAGGAAAAGTATAGAATGGCTCACCTCTTCCTGAGTCAGCATTTAAGTAGACTTCAGAGATAGTCCGCACAATGTTTCTGCTTATATATCATTTGCCAGAACTTAGACACGCAGGGGCCACACCTACCTACAAAAGAGATTAGAATATATGCTTTATCTTGGAGATGTATAAAAGAAAGAGACAATGATGTTGGGTGCAGTTTGGAGAGTAAGGCCCTTGAAATCTTAATTTGCAGTGTTGAAAAATAAATCCACCAAGCCAGGAAGCATATTAAAAAAAAAAAAGCTTAAAATTGTATTTCAAAAACTGTAGCATCACCTTCTAAGAAAGTTGTTCACAAGTAAATCCTAGAAAATCTACGTGCCTTAATTGACTCACTTGCAAAATAAAGAAATAAACTCTGCCATTGGGATAATGTAAGATAACGCTAATGACAGTGATAGCAGATGTGAAAAGGCTTTGCAAAATTATATTTTTTGTTATGCATGTAGGAGTTTTAAAAGAAATCCTTGATGATTATTATTATTTTCTCAAGGTTGTTTTAAACATTGAATAAGTATCAACATAATTTTCACTGAATTGATATTATCTATGGAAAATCAGGAGAGCCAAGGACTAAGACATTGTTCCACGTTAGCTATTCAACCACAATCTATTATTGTCATAAATTTCCTACACAGTTGTGGGTTGGTTTGTTTTCCATTTTTGAGTCCAAATTTTCTTAAATAACTTTCTCCCATTTAAAATTCTAACTCTTCTATTGGAATCACATAAACGTGAAATAAACAGATTGTGGTATAACCAAGTTAATCATGGACTATTGCTTAATCAGTCTAAAAGATTTAGAGTCAATTTAAATGTGAACATTTGGGTCATGAAGTTGGATGAAATGATTGATTGTGTCAAGATAAGACTTGGGGGTTTCACTATAAATACTACACTGTGATATCTTGGCTCTGTGAACGTCAGCACAAGATATTTGACAATTCTTTAAGTGATTTAATCATTTAAGCAACCCTTGAGATAAACTGGAAAACAATAAGGTTTTGGTACTGAATTATATTCTTTAACCATCAATTGAACAACAACTCCTTTTTTCATTTTATCCTCTTTAAACATAGTCTGCTGCCTTCATGCATAATATAGCATAAGAGGAATTCAATTATGAAATATATATATTGAAAACTAAAATGTGTTAACATAGCTATCCAAATGAAAAACATACTTAATATACATTAAAAGATTTTATATAGGCAAATTTGTTTTTATTAAGTAAATCTAAATGGCCCCCGATGAAAATTAAAGAAATGTAAATATCAAGAAAAAAAAGACTTCAGAATTGAACTAGACAGGATGATTTTAGAAGAATCATTAATCCTAAATATTCACTAAGTAACTTAGAACACTTAATTGTGAAAGCTCTAGAATTGTCAAATATTACCAAATTAGCTACTACTTCTATTAGCTACAAGATTTTCTTCAAATATTAGTCATTTCTATTTCTATAAGCATTCCATAAAAGTACATTAAAAAATATTAGAATATCTGCCCCTCACTGTGATGAGTGTTTATCCTGCTTTCAATTTCTCAAATATCAACTTAGGTAGACATAATTTATTTTTCATTAACTGCAATGATTAACATAGTATCTCATGTTTAAATTTAGAACATAATTTGAATAAGAGATATTAATTTTATTTAATATTCAGACACTCCATATTTACAGAGTTTTAGTTGTGAATCTACAGGCTAGAAACAGGGTTAGTGATAATTGCAGATGTGTTTTCAGAGCTGCAGATAATAAAAAGTAAACATCCTGTCCCTCATGTCCTGCAAAAGGGTTTCTGATAAAATCCCCCTTTTGTTCTTAAATGGCACACATGCCAAAAAAATGTAATTTCTATATTTTGCTAATTAACTTTACAACAGCGGTTCATAGCAATTTTCTTCTTTCCCTTCAGAAGTTTTAATTTCTGCTGGTGTAAATGTGTAGATCTTTTATTTCTGTCATTTCTTCTTCCTTTCTGTCTCTCTTCCACTGTCCTTTGCTATCTTTATTCTTAAACCTTGACACACCTGACATATTGGGTGTTGTTATTTGTTGTTTATTCTCTACTTCTCAGCTAGAATGAAAAGCTGGGCCTCTGTCGTTTTTTCCACCACTCTGTCTCCAACACCTGAACCAGACTTGGGATATTGTGAGCCCTTTATAACTATGGTGCAACAATGAATCAAGTCATCCTGGCCTTCATCGCCAACACTGTTTTACATGGAATTGCTTTTAAGTGGTGTCCTACCTCCATCCCTGCATCTTCCAAGTGATTCTCCACGCTGCTGCCTGAGGGCCATTACAAAAGGCAAACCAGACCATGCTCCTCTTCGGCACCAAATCCTGCAGACTTGTCATTGCATGACTTGTAAAGTCCCTCATCATTCTGCCTGTCTTTCCATTTTCCCCAAGTGCTTTACATTATCCCAAACCACCACGCTTAAAAAGGCTTGGACTCTCATTCCTACTCACTAAACTTAAGATTTCAATTCCAATGCCATGTTCTCAAGGAAACTTTTCAAATATTTTCCAGAGTGTATTAGGATTCCCCATTATAGACACTCTACACTTATGCTTATCCTTCATTGTACTTATCAATTAAATTACATTTTGTAGCATTATTTGATTAAAGTCAGTTTTCTCCCCACTGAGTTTTAAAATATTTTTTTCAAACATTAGCAAGAAAATTTTTGTCATGTAGTGATGATTATATGATTATGTCTATATATCAAAACTCATTATATTTTATGTTTAGAATTGGTGATATTTATGGTATATAAATTATACATCAATTAGACTTATTTTAAAAATAAGAAAGAAGAACTTTGGAACCAAATAATATCCACATTTTTACAAAGAGTGACTCTCTATAGGTGCTAACAACTGGCAATTGTTAGTGGTGAGATTCTCAGAGGAGGAGGCAGGAGGAAGAGGCATCTGCTGAGCCCATTCCTCTGGAATGGCAAACAGGAGCAAAAGTTTTCTATCTGCTGCCCCCTAGTTGGGGCCTGTGCTCTCCTGCTGGCTCAGCCTGTGGTGCCCTCATCACCCAGCTGTGCAGCCAGCTTGCTCCCTGTGGACAGTAGAATCTGCATGTCATGTCTATGTGGCTGAACTCCATGCCCTCAAAGCCTTGTCTCCCCTTTGCACCTATTTGAATGTTATTTCAATGGTGTAAAGTGCTCTCTGTTTCTACTTGTCAGAATCCCTTTTGTCCTTTAAGGCTGAACTAGAATATCCTTGTGTTCATCTTATTGCAGTCATAGAGGTACAGCATCATTTCATGTTCTTAACCTTGTTACAAGACTCAGTTCATGTTCTGCTTATTTTATGTGATTTTTTGCATTCTGATACTACTTTTAAATTTTTTAAAGTGATATCCTTCCTCCCTTTTTATACATACAAACAATTGATTTTTATCGAAAAGGAATGATTGAAGACAAGTAATTAAGGAATGAATCATTCATGTGTTTAAGGGACCTACTCTCACTGTCCCCTTTAGTAATCATTTTAATATATCTATTTCCAAAAGGCATCACAGCATTAGCATCTACTCTTCCCAAACAAGCACAAACCCACATGTTTATTTTAGTGTGTTCTTTGGCCACACAGTTGGTAGCAAGCAAGCCTATCGTCTTTCACTGAGCTAAAGAAGAAAAGAAAAGTTTTCTTTCTTGATTGCTTTGTTTTCTGTGCAATGGATGATCATTCACTTTGTTCAATAAAAAAGGAAAGTGGATGTGATGAACTTCCCCCAACTTGTATTTATTGTGGCAGAAAATGCTATTACTGGCTGAACTTCTGAGAGCATGGCACTGCTGTAAAGGATGAGCATTCGAAGTGCTAGAAACTTAATTCCAGATAATACAAAATGACACATTTGAGAAGAAAACATACATTTCCTTCCTGGAGCATTTCCAACTTGTCTGAACAGTTGAAATTTTCTATTATGTACAAATGGCCACTAATGCCTTTCAGTGGTTGTTCTTGGTGCACAATCCCTTGAGTTAGAAAACAAAACATCTCTCACAATGCTGCCCTCACAAAATGTACCCATCGTCTGTATAAAAATTAAAGGAAAAAATGTGTCCACAAAAGAAACATGGGAAAAAGTGATATAACAACCTAATTACAAAGAATTATAAAATGTTAAACAAGCTACAAGTGGGAAGGTTCAAGGGAAAAATAGCTGGCAAGCTACATAAAGTCAGTGCAAATTTTCCCAGGATCAGCTATACTACTATTAATCATCTAATAAATAAATATAGGCACTGTGGTATCTACAGGTGATTACACTATCCTTACTCTTTTTCAAAAAATAATTTATCGACTGTGCTCAAAAATCATTCAACAGAACATTTTCTTCAATATACATTATATCACTTGTTTTCACATATGTAAGTACATGAAGGTTGATATCTTCACTTTAGTAACACTTTTAAATGTAATTTCAAACCTTACTATTATATCTTAGGATGTGTTGGACAGTAGTGTGGTTTTCCCAGCAGCAAGCTCTGGTCAGTGTGGGAGGCCTTTGAATCTGGCTCTTGGTCAGAGGTGGGCACTGCTGGTGGAGACACGATGCTCATTAATTTCACCCGCATCTTTATTATTGTGTCACCCTATATGCCAGGCACTGTTCTAGGCGTTTGGTTTGGTCATAATAGAAATGCCTATGTGAAAACAATGGAACAAATGACACTGGACTGTTAGGAACATACTGTTTGCTAAATGTAGATAATGTTAGAAATCCCTATTTCATCAGTGGTTGACATCCGGAATTTCTGCTTTAGATCTTGGCTCCCTCTGTGCTGAGCTGAGATCCAGGTAAGAATAAGTTGTGGTCCTTGAGCAATTTCTGGGCTATACGACCTACTAGAAAAGGAATTTTTAAATGGGTGTACTTCATTTATATGGTTGCATAGGTTGTCTAATGCACATGGTCACCTCACTGCCAGGTGAGTGGGGCCGAAATTCTGCACCTGCTCTGCCCTTCAAGACATGTATCCTGGCATGGGGTTGCCTCTTCCCAGAGCTAGAGGCATCTTTTAAAAAGTTGCATAATACATGGTGCACACACCAAGTCATTGGCCAAGTGCACAGCCCTCCCAGAGGGCAGTCTTCTTTCTGTTTTGCACAACGATTCACAATCTTTAGCAATCTAGGCTGTGTTGGCCTGGGCTCAGTATGCTGAAGGTAAGTGGCACCGGAGACTAAGAGTCAGAGTAAAGCCACCGAGTCGGGAAATAGGAAATTCCTCACTTGGGATTCTCCCACTTGGGAAATCATATAGAATTCTAGAAGCTTTCACTGGGACTTCGGGTCTAGGTAAGTTTTGAAATATGCAATTCAAAGCACCACAAAGACACCCAGAAGTAGGCGCTGGGACATCACTGTGTCTCAAGGCAACACAATAAAAATGTCCTCAGTAACCAGCTGCTGAGATTCTTCCTGCTGCCACTCAGACTGGGCTGGGTCTGGGCAGGGCAGAACTTGTGCTGGAGAGATTGTGGAACTAGCCCAAGAGTGTGTTAGGGGGCTGGGAGCCTGAGAAGGGCACTGGAAGGCCTTTACCTCTCTAAGCTGCTTCAGACGTACTTCAGCAGTTGAGACCCGTCCACGACTCGCTGTTGATTTAGACTCTGCGTCTCGGAGCTCCAGCCACTCTGTGAAAGAAGGTAAAGGAAAATGCATGAAAATAGGGTCAGTTCCAATTTATTAATCTACTGTTTGACTAAGATCACTTCTATTAATCTGTGCACCAGCAAACAATTCCACATTCCAGCCTTGAAAGGCACAAACAAAATCTTTCCTTCTTCATTCACTTTTGGATATACGTGCCATAGCTTACTTTCTCATATAAAGCAGCTAGAAAGAGTGACCTGAGGGTTTATAGCAAATACTAATATTTCTTTCATACCTGCATACTACGGTGCTAAAAGGTGCCCACAACAAGGGGCACATCACCAGCCCTAGGGAAAAAAATTCAAGCACACATGCCCGGTAGGTGAGTGTGCTGGTATGTAATGGACAATGTAATTTAATTTTTCATTCCGTTAAGTAAAAATGTTTGA
>CAUYSK010026821.1:0-36122 GCA_963575035.1 Avahi laniger | reverse complement strand
GTGGGGTATTTTGAAGTTATTTGGATCGTGTGCAAGTCACTTTACCTTGCCACATGCAGTTAGCTCTTAGGTACAAGGGGGCTAGTCAAATCAGTCTCCAAGGGCCGGGGTGCAGAGTGCCTGGCACGCAGCAGGGCTTATGAGCTATATGACAGCGGCATTATCCATTCAGCGAAGTTGGTGCCAGGATGCAAAGGGCACCTTGGATCAGAGGTTGGCAAGGGCAGGAGCTTCAGGACCTGTGGAAACAGGTGGAGACTCCTGTGTGAAACCAAGATCCGTCTGTTCCCCTGGGCTGCTTGAGTCATCGGCTGACCTAGACATGCCCTTGGACAGGCAAGTCACTGTCTTCACCCTTTTGTGAGTTTTCTAACAAGCCAGGACTTCACACATGTGTGGATGTGGTCAGGACCAACCCACACACCAACCCCCAGGAGAGGTCCCGGCCTCTCCGCCTCGGGCTCCTGCCCCTGCCCTTCCAACAACCAAAATGGCTGAACACCGGAGCTTCAATCACGCACCTGTGTCCGTGTTTAAAAAATGTATCTATGTAAAAATTATTAATTATGAATATACTCATTAATGTATCCATTTATAAATTAAGGCTATCTATTTATTTAAAATAGTTTATGTGAGCCTGGTTGTCCCTGCTCTGGAGGAAGGCTGTTGGAAAGAGCCTTTGCCATGCGTGGCTGAGTGGGGCAGGTTTTGTAAAATCCACATGTTTCTCCTCTCCTGCTGCAACTGCATTTCCAGTGAACCGCCCAGCCCAGGGACACTGAAGTTTGGAAGCAAGTGTGATTGTTGCCATTGTTGGGTTCCCACTCTTGCATTTGTAGGCGGAGCGTTTTCACAACTTCTCTATGCTGCAGGTTTGTTAGCAGCCTCTCCAGATTGCAGGCCACCTCCCTTGAGCTGACACGCCCTGGAAGGGAACAGGACCTCAGCTGCCCAGATAGGAGCAGAGAGCAGTGTCTGCATCTAAACCCATGGCTGGTTGGGCAGGTGCACCAAAGGAGCCCAGGGAGAGATAGGAATTCCAGTTTTAGGGTGCTTCCATTTGGGGCTACCGCAAGGATGCCTCTTGGGGCTGCCTCCTTCCTCTCCCATCAATGCGGTGAGAACAGCCAAGCTGTGGGGCAAAGAGCCAGGGTGTGAATCCTAGCTCTGTCTCAGCGACAGGCACAGAGCAGCTCTGATCCTCAGGATCTCGACCTGAGAGATGCGGGTGTGCTCCTGGGAGCAAGTCACATGTGTGGCTCATACCAGGGGCTTGAATAAGACCACGTGCCCTGCCGTCTATCACGGCCCTACGAGAGTACTGACTGAGGGAGGTTCCAGGTGACAATGTGTGGCCATGTCCAGAGGATGGGTGGTGAGAAAAGGCCTCACTGAAATCCAGAATCTCATGCAGGATCTTTACCGCAGGGCCCTGAGCTACAGAGTGGGGGAGGGGAGATCGGGGGACCACGGATGGCTTTAGAGCCTCTGGTGTCAACAGTGACTGCTGCTCAGATCCGTGGAGACTGGGCAGGCCATGGCTACAGGGGAAGCACATAGCCAGTCTTGCTGCGTTGCTCAGGTGTTTAGTCAACGTACAGGGCCTGGAGACTGGATGATAAGCCAGGCACCACACTTCTCCTATAGACATCTCAGTTTAATGGTTACCTTCTTTCAACTCTCTGGACATTTTGAGGGTGGGGAAGGATGTCCCACGTTGTCCATCATCTAGCTGAGGTGAGCGAACATTGGCACCAGACACTGTGCCAGGCACTGAGGACATGGAGTAAGTGGGGCCCTCGGCCTGGCCCGGGGGCACTCCCTGTTCTGGGCACATAGTGGCTGCTGCAGAAGAAATTGTTCTGCAGCAAAGGATCCAAACCATCCCAGAGAAGAGAGGGTCTCCAGTGGGTGCCAGCATGAGCTCCGCTCTGGGCTGGGCCTCATGGAAGATGTGAGAAATGAGCACATCTTTCATGTCCACTGTTGGTGTGTCTCCAAGCCTTCCAGCTGCGTGGCGTCATCATTTAATATTTAAATAATTATCCCACGTGTATATAGAAACGCAGCCTCTTCCCTCACTGCGGAGGCTTCAGGGATGCTCAGATGCTTCCCTCTTCCCTCAGTGTCTCTTGCCCCAGTTTTATGCTTTGACATGACGAATCCATCATCACAGAAGCATTCTCTCCTGCTGTCTCTGTTGGGATCCCCTGGGACCCGAGACAATGATTCGGTGTAAGGGGTTTGTTTGGAGAGTCATCCCAGGAAACACTGGTCCTGCAGGGACATGAGGCAGGAGAGTGAAGGGGACCAATGGGGAGTGTCACCAAGCCGGTCACCACTGTGGGTAGCTGGCAGTCCACTGGGGACTCCGAGGGATCGCGTAGAGCAAGATGTTACAAAGCTGTCCCCACTGAGTGGTGGGGACGCCAGAAGGTTTATACACCACTTCTCGGGCTGAGTGCTGGTTCTGGGGCCTTAATCCGCCTGTCCTGGCTGGAATCCACCCCCAGGCAGAGGGTGTGGGTGTGTGGCAGGCAAGTTCCTACTGTCTACCCAGCGCGGAGGTGTACTGAGGGTGTGGGAATTGTTCACCACAGCCACATCGCCTCCTCGATCTGGTGTCATTTCGCCTCTCTATAGGACCCATTCCCTTTCCATTTGAGCAACAAATGCAAGAGGTTTCACAAGAGACTCTCATGAAGGTTTGAAGAAGACAGGGGCTGGCGGTCACTTCGAGGTATGGTGGTCACTTCGAGGTATGGCTGCGCATTGAACATCAGGCACCTCTGGCCTCCTCTGGCTTCTCTTATCCCAGTCTCAGCCTTTTCCCTTCTGAGACCTTCCCTACTCTCTTCTTTTTTCCTCTTTTCAAACATCAGAGTAACAGGAAACACCAAATGATGGGGCTTGAAGGCAACAGATGCTCAACAACTAATCGTAGGACAAATGGCAGCACACAGGCACAGGTGCTCTAGGGGCATTTGCAGGCGTGGACCCACATTCTGCAGTTGGCGCATGATAACTAGAGCGAAGGGTGAGTGTAGCTCCTGAGACAAGTCCCCTTCCTTCCGTGTGTGTCAATTCCCCTATCGAGGCAGGTGTTAAACAGGAAGATTCCATCTAGCTCAGACATTTCATAGTCTACAAAAATCTGTTAAGACCTAGAAAGTTAGAAATTGTTTGTGGGAGTCAAACTCCTGGGTGGTCTGGCGTGGTGTCCCCAGAATAACTTCTGGGAGGTCACTTAGGGCCATGAGAAGGCTCTGAGACAGCAGACAGGGCTGAGTAGATGGTGTGGCTGGCAGGAGAGAGGGAAGGGGTGAGTCTCTGGATAAAGAGGTGTCAGAATGAGAGAGAAAGCCTCAGAGACTAACCAAGAACAATTCATCACTTACCCAACAGCCAGAGTTGTCAACATAGGCCATTAGTTTGATTTGCCAAGTGCTTTCTGCATAGCCTTTTGTGCAAAGGAGACACAGAGAAGGAGATGGGATGATGGAAGCAGAGGTGAGAGTGATGTGGCCATAAGCCAAGGAATGTGGGTGGTCTCTTGAAGCTGGAAGATGAAGGTCCACCCAGAGGAGCTCAATAGGAGAGCCCCAATATGGTGACAGCTGTTCACAGTGTCATGCAAAAGATGGGGTACAAGCAAGGACGGAGAGCTTTAGGAACCAAGACAAGCTCCTACACCAGCCTGTGGGAACTAAAGAAGCTTCCTAAAAGACAAGACAGCTGAGCTCTTTCTGAAAGTTAACTGGGAATAAATAAGGGTCAAAAAGCAGTCTCAGGACAGTTTTAGGAAGCCACAGCCATTCGGCTCCAAGCGGGAAGCCTGGTAGGCTGAGGTGGGAGGTCAGGCTGAAGGAGTTGCCTAGAGCCAGACGGGAAGGAAACAGGAGGGCAAAGCAGAGCAGGCAACTCCAAAGAGTGTCGGGGCCAGGCAAGGGGCTTCAGCATCCTCCTCGTATCCAGCCGAGTTTGGAGGAAGAAGAGGAGGGTGGGGCCCACTCTGCCTCTTGGGTCTCTCCCATCACCTTGTGCTGGGCAACTGAGCAGTGGTGTGTCAGGTCCAAGGCCTGTGCACGGCTAATGCATCGTCCATGTCCTGAGTTCCAGAAGGCCAGTGATGCCCTGCCTGATGAGAAGGCTGTAGGCATGTGGGCTGACATCAATGAAGAGTTGATGAGTCTCTCATACCCCAGGCTTTGGGGTGAGCTGGGCGGGGCCTGGGGGCTGGGTAGGAAACAGATGAGGTTAGTGCGCCTGCGTTTGTGTACGCACACATGTGAGCAGGAATATATAGCTGAATTGATTTTTTTAACATTAAAATATGATTTCTCTTAGCATGGATTAACCCGTCACTCCTCATTATGTAACAAACACCTAAAAAGTGCTTGTTGTGTACCTGGGATTATTTTAAGTGCTTTATAAATATTGACTCATTTACTTTTCATACGCACTCTGTCCAGTAAATGGTATTATTTAATCCATTGCACAGATGGAGAAATCAAAGCACAAAGATGACTATCCTGAGGTTGCATAGCAAAATATAAATGTAGCAGGCCAGGAGTCTGAAGAGAGATGTGGTGGACTGAATAACGTCTCCCCAAAGATGCCCTTGTCCCAATCCCGGAACCTCTGACTATGTGACCTTACGTGGCAAACGAGGTTTTGCTGATGTGATTAAGCCAAGGATCTGGAGATGAGGAGCTCACAAGGGACTTTCGAAGAGGAAGCCAAGAGTGTCAGGGTCAGAGGAGGAGATGTGACAACAGGAACACAGTTCAAAGTGACGCAGCCACAAGCCAGAAATACAGGTGGTCTCTAGGAGCCGGAAAAAGCAAGGAACAGGCTCTCCCCTAGAGCCCCAGAGGCAACCCAGGCCTGCTGACACCTCGATTTTAGCACTGCAAGTTCATTTTGTACTTCTGACCTCTGGAACTGTACGATTTTCAATTTATGTTGTTTTAAGCCACGAAGTTTGTGGAAATTTGTTACAACAGCAATAGGAAACTAATGCAATGGGTAACTGGCTCTAATCTACGTGGCAGGTTGAGTCTGGGTGCCTGCGTGCCATTGAGATGGGAAGACGGATGTGCAGAGGCACTTTCATTGCAGGGGGAGAACAGAGTGCTGCAGCTCAGGTCGTCTTGCATAAGTCACCCTTCTGCGTGCTGGTCAAGATCCTTCACAATCTGGTTGAACAGACATTGTCCCCATCTTTGATCTCCAGTCTCCGCCAGGCCCTGGTATTTTGACTTCCCCTGGAGGGGCCATGTTGTTCATCTGGGCCTTAAATGTTCAGCCCTCAAACCTCTGCCTCGCCCCGGTCCCTCTACCTGGAGACCACTTCTCCCCAGGCTCACTCGACTCAACTCATTCTCTTCTTTCAAGGCCAATGGCTGACAGCGGGAGGTTGTCACACATCAATGAAGACTCGTTGACAATAGGGCTGGTCTTTTGGGAACTCGACTGTAAGAATTTTGAGCTTCTAATAATCCTATAGGGGAATAGAGAGGAGTTTGTTCTTCTCTAGCTGTGGGGTTGGCACCCTCCTGCTTTTTAGATTGAAGTTGGTCTAGAATGCTCCCAAGTGAGCACGGGGTGGAGGTGGAAAAAAGGGACTTGTTACTGAGCACCCGCTTTCTGCCAGGCTCTGCAGGACCCTTCCCCTTTGCATGCCTCTATCCGCATGGGCTGGCATGTGTGTGCAAGTGTGGATGTCGGAGGCAGAGTGCTCAGGTTCAAATTCAAGCTTTGCCACCTTCTATCCACGTGACTTCAGGTGATTTCTGAAAATCTCTATTCCTCAGTCTCCTCATGTGCAAAACAGGGAACGACAGCATCACCCTTTTTGTGAAGATGAAATTAGTTAGAGCATCCTTAACATTCTTAGCATGGTCCTGACACCCAGGAAATGTGAAATACGGGCCCATTGTTGCAATGACAATCATCAGTGTCATAATTACACCATCTTTATTTTTTATTCCTCTAAAGACATTTATTCTCGTCTTTATTTTTCGAGTGGTAGCCCTGAGGCTCATAGAGGTCCGTTGCATGGCTAAAGTCACAGGGAGCACGTGTCAGAGCTGGGTTTCAATATCAGAGCTCTCTGACTTTCAGTGCCGAGAAATTTCTAAAATGTCATTTTTCTCTCTACAACCATGACACATACCACTCGGGCTGTCTGTTCCCAGTGATTTGACTCCCAGGCCCTTGGGCTCTGTCAGTTCAGATTCCCGGCTTCTCAGAGGCTCTGTCCTTCCATAATGACTTCTCTGTCAATTACCAGCTCTTGCCCAGACCAGCCTCAGGACTTTCATTGTTCTGTCAGGCCGGGGGCTGGGCAGGGCGTCTCAATTTGGGCAGCTACTCAGTGGTCAATCACAATGTGAAACAGAGACAGCAGGGTGGCCTTATGCCCAGCAATTTCTGGAAACCAGCCAGCTTTTCTCCCCAATAAGACACTCAATTTCTCAGTGTGCAGTTTTCTACCAGACGTTTCATGCTACACCAGGCTGGTCTTAATCATAATTGGTTCTGGCTAGTTCTGCAGAAGCTGTTAAAGCCTTTATTTGCTCAGCCTCTAGGGCTTTTCTTTACCTTTGAGAAAGAACCTTACACCTCAAGGAAAGGTGTCTCCCCTGACCCTTGCTAGAACATATTCTTTCGCTCTTGTTCCACCTCTCCCCAGCCAGCAGCCATCTCTTTAAATGGACATTATCTTTGCTCTACTAGAACAATTAGTGTACTCTGATTCTTTTGATAGATCTTAGGCCTAAGGCTCCAGACATCTGCTTCTCTGTAGGGAATATTTGCTGGCAAATCGACCTTCTATTCAATAAAGACTAGCCAGTAGAAGCCCTGCCAAATTATCCTTGTGGTTTCTACAGGTTTAATTGGAAGTTTACGGGGTTCAACATGCACCATCATTAAGTTTAAATGGCGCATTGATTAAGGATTTACCTCTTAGCTGGAGCTGGTTCCTTATCAGCCCAGGATCTTAGTACCTGCACAGGGTTGGGGTTTTCTATGGTTATAAAGCACTTCACACTGCTGTGATCCTATTTGGTCCTGAGAGTAAATCTTCAAAGTAGAGGTTATTATTATCTCTATTTCCTGGATAAGGAAATGGGGCTCAGAGTGGGTAAGCACTTTGTCCCAAGCCACGCAGTTATGACAGACCCAAGATTAAAACCTGATCTCGTTTGGATGCCGAGCTTCTTGTTCTTTTCACTGTGTCCATTTTCAATTGTTCATTCATTTATTCCAAACCTATTTATTGGAGGCTTACTGGATAATGATCCAGGCACTGGGAGTTCGGCAGCAATGAAACGGTTTCCACCCTGGAGGAGATAAACAACCAACAAAGAATACCGGAAAGTGGTACTTGCTCTGCAGAGGGTTAATAAAAGGTGAGGCTGGTGACCACGTAAACTGGGACAGCCTCTGCGAAGGGTTAACTGGACAATAGCTATCAAATTTAAAATGCGTGTCCACTTGGATCTAGCAGTTGGTGCCTAGGTAGTTTATCTCACAAACAAGTTAGCACACATGCAAAGCAACTGCTACAAGTACAGGGTTGTCATTGCATCACTGAACTAGCAAAATGGGGAAAATTAGGTAAAGGTCCATCGGCAGAGAATATGGTGTAGTCCTACTTTGTGGCTAATGAAAAAAGAGGAAAGCAGTTTATAAATAGATAGATGGATAGAAATACAAAGTGACATCTAAGATGTTTCATTAAGTGAAGAAAAATATCTGTAGAATGCTATATTTAGCATGTTGCCATTTAATTATGAGAAAATGCAAACAAAAGCATACATGGATGTGTTCTTAATCAAGTGGCCCACGTTGGGAAAGGCCGCATGAGAAAGTAGGAACAGGAGTTACCTCCAGGGATAACTGGGATGGCTGGAGACAGGAGAAGGCGAAAAACTTTTGTTCTTTTCCTTCTGTATAACCTTTGTATCTTTTGAATACACGTGTGTTACCTATTCCAGGACATATATTAAATTAAAAAGAAAACAGATCAACGTGATTGACTGGTGGTGGATCAGTGATGGTCTCTGTGTGGAAGAGAGGTGACATTGAGCTTTGCATGAGAAAAGGAGACAGACAGTCAGGGGCTAAACCTTCCTGGCAAAGGGAGTGGCGAGGACTAAAGCTGGAAGACTGGAAGGAGCTCATCATGAGAAACCGAAAGGAGACCAGTGTCGGGTCCTGGGGAGGTGAGGAGAGAGCCACATGGGGTGTGTCTAACGATATCAGCAGAGGCCAGATTAGATAGATACTTTTTGTTCAACCGGCAAAAGAAGTTTGGATTTTTTTTCCAATTTCCAAAATCTTTATTGGTTAGTATGCTTTAGAATAGGATGATCCATCCCCCTGCTTTCGAGGCTGTGGAATGAAGAGCTGTGGCCAGGGACACACCAAGCGGTACTAAAGGGGACTGGTGTTTTGTCCACCCCCTATTCACAGACACAGATGCAGGCACAAGACTTGTAGTCAACCAATTCCTCTAGCTTCAACAGGAGGCTGCTTTCTTTCTCAGCACTTTTTACTGAATCACTGCCTTGAATGACGCTCCTGTCCACTTGAGAACAGACATCTCTGCAAATGGTGCCCACCTTAGAATCTGCTGGACGGATCTTCCCACGCCAGGAATTTGGATTTTATTCCAAGGAGGATGTGAAGAGATTGGTGGATTCTAAGCAGGCATCAGTCAGGGCCAATTTGCATTTCATAGTGATAACTCTGCCAGGGTGAAGAGAGAGAGTTGGAAGAGAGAGACAGTAGAAGCAGGGAAAACAGCTGGAAGCCACTGCACTCATCCCTAAGAGAGGTGATAATGGTGTGCCCTGGAGGAGGGTGGAGGACAGAGGTGAAAATGAAGGGGGCACACCCAGTTGGGATAGGTTTCGGAGCAAGGGTCACTAGACTTGTGGAAAGAACGAACCAGTGCGGGTTCTATGAAAAAGGGAGTCTCAGCTAATTCCTACTGTTTTGGTTGGAGCAACTAGATACCATGTACCAGGGTGAAGAATACTGGGAAAGAACAGCTTTCACAGTAGTTCCACTCTGATCACGTTAACCTTGACATTCTGGCTGAGAGCTTGTTGGAATGTCGAGGAGATATTTGTATATGAGTAGTTGTAGAGTTAGGAAAAGATAATGGCTGGAAACAAGAGACTTGAGTAATTAGATAATAGTTATGACCATAGGACCAGATAAGAGAGAGTTTAGTGAAAGAGAAAAGACTTAGGAGTCTCTAACTTTTCCAAGTGAAGCAGAGACACATGAGCAATAAAATGGGGGGAGGGAATACCAACAGCCAGTGAGTACAGGGGGAGACTCAGAAGTGTGGTGGGATGGGAGGTGAGAGAAGAAAGAGATTCGAGAAAGAAAGGGGTCAGCTGGGCCAGCTTCAGCTGAGTGGTTATTGGTGCAGAGAACAGTCTTGGCTGGGTTATGAGGACACAAAACCAGCCAAAATGAACTGAGGAGAAGACCCTGGGGACAACTGGAGGTGGTCATGCTGGTTTTCAAATGCCCTCCAGTGAAGGGAGGTGGATAAATGGGATGGAGCTAGAAGTATTGTGAAGGCAAAGAAGTTTTTGTTTGTTTTATTTGTTCTAAATTGTGGAGATGCTAGAACGCTTTGTATGCCAATGGGAATGATCCAGTAGAAAGGGAATAACTGAGGATTCAGGCAGGAGAAAGAGGATGTAACTACAGGAGCAAAGTCCTTGAATAGATGGGGCTGGGTGAGATCTATGAAAACAAGTGGAGGGTTCACCTATCAGTATCGGAGACATTTTTTTCCATAAGAAGAAGGAATATAGAGGGAAGTGAGTAGGTGGTTGAGATGGGTGGAGGGAAGATGAATGGGGTTTTCCATAACTCTGTTCATATTCTCAAATGAAGTAGCAAACAAAGCCACATTCTGAGAATGGAGAGGAGATGAGGACACGAGGTTGTAGGGGCTCAATGAGAGAGATGTAAAGTCATCATTTTGGAAAGTAGAAAGAGTGCAAGGAATGCAGGAGCATTTTGTACATGGTTTGAGCTCTCTTGCTCTGAATTTAAAGTCAGGCCAGTCAGCAAAGTGGTGTTTTTTCCTCCAGTAATATTCACCGTCTCAGGTGTGGGCCACAGCATGGATGAAGTGAATTAATGAAGAGTGAGCTCTGACCAGGTAAGAAGGATGGAGAGAGGGAGGCAGGCAGAGGAGCTAAGGGTATTTTCAAGGAAGTTATTGGCAAATTCTTCAAGAATTATTGCAATGGGTATAGTAGGTAGGTAGTGGGACGTGATAGGGAGTGAGTGGTTTAGAACAGAATGTCATGTGGGTGCAGTTATTAAAATTACAAGGTCAAGGGTATGACCACAGAAGTGTGTAACTGAGAAGATAGAGGAATAGACTATTGGAGGTAAGGTCACGGAGATTTGATGGATCACATGTGGATTTCCCAGATGACCAGGAACCTCGCAGAGTGAAGTTGGCTCCAGGCATGCCTCTATGGTAGGATTCATTGGTAACTTTCATTGAGGACTTGTCTCCCTCTCTCAGCTGCATCTGAGTTGGCTTCATGCCTGGGTAGTCTCTCCCTGAGTGATGCAAAGAAACTCCCAGAAACTTTAAGTTTCAGCATTGTTAATGTGGCAACCCAGTAAGAGAGAGAACCCTCTTCCAATAGCTAGTCAGAATTTCTGCATCTAATTCTGACCAGAGTGGCTTGGGTCCTGCACCCAAGTATAAACCCATGGCTAGAGAAATGGAGTTCTCTGATGAGCCAGCTCAAGAGTTCACTTTGGGGCCAGGAAGAGGTCAACCCTATTAAACCTCATAAATAGAATGTGGAAGAGCTATGGTTTCTCAAAGGAAGATTGGGCTGCAATTATCAAAGAAAGCGGTGGAGGCCCATTGGGCAGGCAGAAATACCAGATGTTCACACATGCTCAGAAGCTGCTCACCAGGTTATTGCAAAGATTAAACGAGATAAAGTATATAAAGCCCTGCTGTGGTACACAGTGCCAAGTAGGTGTTAAATACATTTTTATCCCCTGTAGCTCTTCTGCTGTATTCTGGGCTGTGAACATGTCTTGCTGTGTGACATCAGATAAATCTCTGACCTTCTTTGGGATCAGTGAGTTTTCTGTCTGAGGTCCCCATGGTAGATCTCAACACAAAATGGCCACAGTTTTTCCCTGCCCCACCCCCCTCCGTATCCATATCCTGTGCTACCGGACTTGCAGCTCCTCCCATCAGAAGGTACAGTCATTTATTATGTCACAGCTGGAAATGAGGTTAGCCTGGTGATTTGCTTTGGCCAATAAAATATGGCAGGCATAGTGGGTCCGTTTCATATCTAAGTAACAAGAGGCCCTGTGTTTTTGCTCACCGTTTCGGGAACCTGCCCAACTGCCAGTAAACAAGCCTGAGCTCACTTGCTGAAGCTTGAGATCAAACGGAGATGAAGTGCTAAGTAAAGGTGCATCCTAAACTAGCCAGGTCCCAGCAGACCTGCAGCAACTGCAGACTTAGAGTAAGCCCAGCTAACGGGCCCAGCCCAGTCCAGATCCACAGAACTACTTGGCTGACCCACGGCCACATGAACTAAGTAAATGCTTATGATTTTAAGGCACTAAACCTTGGAGTGGTTTGTTATGCAGCAAGAACAATTTGATACCATCCCTTCATAACACGGGTCTTCTATATTTTCAATTCTTGTTAAATACCACTTTCTGCTCACTCTCTGAATATATTTGATGAGATAAAGGCCCTTTCCTCTCCACAAAACCAAGTTTCCTGCATATTAAACAGCTTTCTCTCTGCAGCTTCAGTTCCCAGGGTTTTGATCTACAGGTGTCGGGCAGCAGTCTCTGCAATAAAAGCAGGTTCAAGGACACTTTTCTTGATCAATTATGTGATCTGTTGATTTTTTTGTTATTGTTTCCTGGAGTCTTGGTGAATGTTTTAATGCTAATGGTTTTCCCTTTCCCTGGTTTTTAAATCGTTCTTATATGTGGGTTTTAAAGGTTTATGTTTTCATTCTTTGAATTTCAGTGTTTTACTGAATGAGCCTTTGGAGTTGAACGTAGAGGACACAGGTACAAAGTCCATCTCTGTCGCCACAGGCTGTGTCCTCTTGGGGCAGCTGCATCTCTGGGGTTTTCTCACCTGTGACATTGGGGATAATTAGCAATGGCCTCACAGGATTTCAGAAAGGATCAATGAGACCAAATGCCTGAAGATGTTAGCACAGGGCTTAGTATATGGAAGGGACTTGATACATGTGTTAGTTCCTTTCCTTCCTGATGGGGATAGCTCTCTTGAACTCCCTATCATGTGATGACTTCTGGGGGTACACAGGTAAATGAGACACCGAAGAGGTCATCTTTTAAGTAGGGTGATTGTCTTTAAAAGAATCATTTTGAAGAATTCTGTATAACCAGCCCAGAGGATGAGGGAACACATGTAGGGCCATTGACTCTCATCTTCAGTGCAGTGTTGGGATGGTCGAGGTGGGAGGATCTTAGATCTCGCTGTTGAGCAGTGGTTGAGGACTAGGATGTGAGGTCAGACATGGCTGGTTTCACATCCTAGTTGTGCAGTTTACAACAGGTGTGACCCCAGGAAAACTGCTTCAACTGCACACACCTTCAGCTTCTTCATTTGGAAAATAGGTGAAATAATAGTATCCACTTCGTGGGGATTTTATGGGAATGAAATGAGAGGGTACTCAGCCCTGAGCACAATGCCTGGATAATAGCAAGAAAGAGATGTGATTCATCCACACTTTCCCCTAATGCATGAGGAAGGTGAGACTCTGAGAAGGTCTGTGGCTTCCTGAGGTTGCACAGATGAGTAGGGACAAGGGTGGGGCCCCTGATTGCTGGTTCTAGTACGTGATAATTTGAGTTGAAATCTCCCAGGGTGTAAAATTGCCAAGCAGATTCTCATCAGGGAGAAAGTATGTCCTCCAATTTCCAAATCAAACAGCTATTCTTCTAGTTTTGAAATAGAATTGATTTTCTAAGTTTAAAAAAGTGATGAAAAATTAAGCAAGTAAACCATCAGAGTCATTATGAAGTTTAGCAACCAACCTGCCACCCAGGGGGACTGATTTGGCTTCTATGGTGGGCTTGGTGTCCTGTCACACCAGGTGCTGTGGGGACAGGGGGATAGCACAGACAGAGACAGGGAACACAGACACCTGGAGGACCTCAGGCATGCCCAGGGAGGACTACAAGACAGGGAGAGTCAAAAGTAAAGAGAGAAGAATAAGCTCTGCCTTCTAGGAACTTTCCACCAGCAACACGTTATCCTGGTGACAGCCAGTCCTGCAGGGGCCAGGCTGAACTAACACAATGTGAGAATTTAATAGCA
Source organism: Avahi laniger (assembly GCA_963575035.1). Lineage (NCBI taxonomy): Eukaryota > Metazoa > Chordata > Mammalia > Primates > Indriidae > Avahi > Avahi laniger. The sequence continues at coordinate 22,726 of CAUYSK010026821.1, read as the reverse complement.
TTTTTTTACAGTCACATTGCATTGTCACTTCTAAATTAAGCATTAAAACTCAGACTGGCTTGATTTAGTGAGGGAGAAAGGGTAACTTTATAAGTCTCTGAAGGGACATTTTAGTTGACTGCAGTTGTGATTCAACAAACTTTTATTGAACTTCCTTGGAGCCCTGCCTTTTGCTAGGCACAGGAGGCCAGGATGCAGTCTTTGCTCTGCAGTTGTATAATCTAGTGGTAAAAACAGAGGGAAACATGAAACTTAGCAGAGAGCTAACTTAGAGGGCCAGAGTCACTTCAGTAGGTGGGGGAGGGGCAGCCAGCAAGCTGGGCCTTGGAGGATGAACAGGAATTGATTAGGGAGCGATGAGAAGGAAAGGGATTGAGAAGGTAGAAAGGGGAGTGTGTGAAGGCCTGAGAGGGCTGTGGTGCTTGAGAGGCGTGAGAGGGTCAAGGTGCACCTGGGGGCAGGGCTGGTCCCAGAGAAGGGGGAGAAGAGGCTGGACTAGTGCAGTTGGACCACATTATTTAAAGATTCAAAGGGACTATGTCTTCTTTGCTTCTACGTCTCTTACAAACACCATCATGATGCCTAGTTTGTATGAGACGAATGAATGAGTAGCTAATGTGCAAACACGTGAATAGGCTGCCTGGTAGAAGGGAAGAGGCTTGTTGGAGATGGAGGGGCTTTGAGTGGGGCGTCTCCAACAGCAGGCGGGAGAAGGCGGGCGCAGAGGCAGCAGGAAGTGATGAATGAATGGATGCTGCGGAGAAGGAGGATCAGAGATGGACTCAGCCACGCCAAGGGCCCTGCGTGTGGTCCTGGCCAACTCATGGAACCTCTCGGAGTCTCTGCTCTTTCCTCTATAACATAAAGCTACTAATGCCAGACTGGTTAGTTGGTACTCCTTTGGTTGCAAGGGGCAGAAAACTCGATTTGAGATAACTTGAGCAAAAGGGGAATATATTGGCTCACGCAACTGAAGTGCCTGGGTGTGGTTTAGTCTAGGAGCACGAATGAGGTTCCTATGACAGAGTTTTTCCCCCTCTCTTAGCTCTGCTCTCTTACAGGCTGGCTTTGCTCCCAGAAGCAGTGTGCTGGCAAGCGAGTTAGTTGACCTCTGTCATAAACGGAACCTCACGTCACACATTCTGAAAGTTCAAACACCAGCTATGCAGAGATGATTAATGTTTTACTCCCTGGAATAAACACTGGGACCCTTTTCCAGGTCGTCAATGCTTTAGCCCCTTTGGCAAATTTTGTGATACCTTTTGTGATGGTTCATTTTATGTGTCAACTTGACTGGGCTGAGGGATGCCCAGGTAGCTGGTAAAGCATCCTTTCTAGGTATGTCTGTGTGGGTGTGTTCTGGAAGAGATTTGCATTTGAGTCAGCAGACTAAATAAAGAAGATATTCCTTACTAATGTGGGCAGGTGCCAGCCCATCAGTTGAGGGCTGGGATGAAACAAAAAGGCCAAGGAAGGGTGGATTTTCTTTCTCTTTCCTGGAGCTGCAGCATTCACATGTAGCATCCGGTGCCCCCAGACATCAGGGCTCCTGGCTCTCCAGCTTGCAGACGACATATTTGGGACTTCTCAGCCTCTACAACAACGTGAGCAAATTCTTATGATAAATCTTCTCTTATACATCTCTATATACTCTATGATTCTGTCTCTCTGGAGAACTCTGACTAATATAACTTTAGAACTTTTTCATCTTTTAATGGGTAAATGCAATGACCTCTTTCAAGGGTATTTAATCCTCACACCTCCCAGGTGGCCTTCTTAGAGGGTTGTTCACTTGTGTTTCACATGGGTGGGCAGTCTTCCCCTCCCCTTAGAGCATCTCTAGATGTCTCCCCCTTCTTCTGGGTGCAATGAGACCCCTTCTCCCTTGCTAACCTCAAGGTGATTACTGGAGGGGTGCCTTAGGTTGCATTAGTTAGCAAAATAAAGCTGAGGATGGTGATACATTAAGGACCAACACCCCCCTCCTTCTTTCCTGTAATACAGTTCTTAGAATAGCAAAGTCTTATTCTTAAATGTTGAGTCTGAGTTTTATTTTCCATAGCATAAAATGCTGCCAAGAGCTCCAGGCGTCCATCCCTCTTCCTAGATTCCAGGGAGGTAGGTAAGAAACCCACTCTCTTTCCTTCAGCTCATGCACAGGTCTTGGGCCTGATTTTCCTTACTCTGAATGTGATCCTGTGCCCACTCCTGTGCCCAATCTCTGGGACCAGTGGAATGGGCCGCATGGATTGGCTTTTGCCTTGATTGTAGCCCACTGAGAGCAGGAAGGAGGTCAGCCACACCAGCGACCAGGGGTAGAGCTGTGATTTCCAGAGAAGCAATTCAGGATGCTATTACCAGAGAAAGAAGTGGCTGCTGGACCACAGATGATAGATGCCTAATAGACATTACTAATTGCTGACGGTGTGCAGGTGGATTAAGATGACATATGCAAAGGTCCTGGCACATGGTGTGTACTCAATAAATACCCAGTATCAGTATTTTTTAATAATACAGTCGCTGCTGCTAAGATAGCAGTAGTAAGTGTGACTTCTTACTCCAGGCAGTTTATTATTCTAGGAAAGAGCATGCATTCCAAATAAAGCCTGCGTGAGTTCCAGTGTCACCATTCCTCTCACCAGCTGTGTGTCCCTTGGTCAGGTAACACACCCTTTGGAGTGCGTAATACCTATCTCATGCCTTGTGAGAACACGCTGAGCTGTGCTGAGCTAATACATATGGAATATTTAGAACAAAGTCTGGCACACAGGAAGAGTTAAGCATTTGTGTTATTACCCAGAGGAAGCCCGTGGTCAATTATACAGCAAAAGGCTCTGATCTCTGCTCCTTAGGCAGTTAACTGTGCAGAAGGAATGGGCTCCAATTATAAAGAAATCCTCCCATCTCCTTCAGTACATGCACGAAAAATCCCAGATCCCTAACCAAACAGTGTAGAAGGCCATCTGGAATTCCTCAGGCTAATGTATGAGAGCTGGGGAAATTCATGGCCTTCCTAGTTAGTGAATTGTGGTCAGAGACAGACAAAGTCCAGCTGGAGGCACAGAGTCTGGGTGGGTTGAAATGGATGGAGTCCAGAGGTTTGTCTCCAGCCCTGCAAGTATTTGGGAACCAAGTCTTTTGAGGAGTGATTCCAACTCATGGTGGTGTGCTCGTAAACGTTTAACAACTGGATCTCTAAGAAGAAAAAAAGCCTGATTTGCACTCTTTGTTCATCACCATGGTTGACCTCAAACTATCAATGTTATATCATTAAACAAGAAGTTGAGAAAGAGATTACATAATTTCTTTTCCCAAGCCTGGCAAAGCAGGCTGAATCCTTTTTGGTGATTTTCAGCTCTGCCATCATCTATGGCTACTCTCACCCTCAAATGTATTCCCCGGGCACGCAGTATGATGTGCAGTTCCCTGGGTACATCCTACCATTTCTTACCTCTGCCCTGCTTTGTGCCTGGCGGACGGACCCTCACTTTCCCTGAGTGACTCATCCCAGTTAGGTTGCTGTATAAGGTAGAGCAGCCTGTGTACTGCACAGCTCCAGGGCAGCCATCAACAAAGGCTGGGGTTGTGCAGTGTACAACTTATACGATCGCCTGTGGCAGCTCAGAATCCCAGGTTTTCCCATCTCCAAGAAGTCTTTCTTGTCCTTTCAGGCCACATTGTTGCTTCTTCTCTGCTCTCTTATAGCATCTTGAATTTTTCTCTGTTCCCAATTTCCCTAAATTAGGAAAGGCATCTTCCTTAATACATTGAAAGAGTCTCTTTTAGTGTCTGTCTCCACTTCCGGATTATAAGTTCTCTAAGAGGGACCAAGTTGTATTTACATCTATGTCCCCAGCACCGACTAGAGCATGTGATCCTGTCTAGGGGCTCTGTCTGGACTATATTAGGTTGGGGCAGAGAAAATTCAGGGAGCACAGTTAGAGCTGTGTCTGATCACCAGAAGGGATTGCATGCAAAAGGGTAATTGGATTTGCTCTGTGGAGCCCAGTGCATTGATATAGGTCTGCTAGGGAAAACATATTCTGGAAAACAGATGAAAATTCTAAGGAATAATATTTTAACTGATTAAATTCTTCAAGCAGTGAATGGACTGCCTTGAGAGGTTGTGAGCTAATTGTCTCCAGAAATATGTAAGCCGAGGTTGGGATATATACTGAAAGTAAGCTATACAGGGATTTCTGGTGTTGAATAAGAGATTGATGCAGAAGCCTTTGTGAGGCAGTGAAGGAGGAAGATAAAACATGTGAGTGGGAGCTGACCTGGCTGTAGCTTCATAACAAGTTAGGCATCTTCAGAGAATCCATATGCAACTCTAGGTAATGCATCGTAGGGAAGAAGGGAGAAGAATGTACCCCTCGGCTCTTGTCTTCCATTAGTCAAGGTTCACAGGGTGTTAACACCCCTGCGTTCCCCAGTTGTACTACCTGGTCCCCTGGCAGCCTCTGAAGAAGCCGGATCTAATAAAACTATGGAGTCATTCTCAGGGCAAACCAGCAGGTGGGTGAAGGCCAGCAACACTCCCAGCTGCCTTCCCAGAGCTTATAGGATGGTCTGGGCCGGTAAAGGCAGGGCTGGGGCATCCTGTACCTCAGTGGCAGCAGAGAAGCCCCAGGGAGAGAAGTGCAGGCCAGGACGTGGGGGGCAAGATGCTGTCTGGTCACACCCACCAGCCATACCCCTGTGTGGGTCCAGGTTAGCATGGCCAGCTGAGAAAGAGGGACAGCATCCTAGGAATGGCCCACTCCCAAGAGATGGCAATAGAACTCTAGATTCTCTCTGTAATAAAAATGAAAACCTCCTTTCTGCAGCCTACGTGAATTATATTGATTGCAAAGATCTGCCTGAATGTTCATCAGCAACATCACAAAAACTACAGCTGAGAGTATCCAGGGAGGTACTTATACTGAATCTGGTGCAGACTCCACCATCAGACATGCAAATTGTCAATATGAAAATTTTCCTCATTCCAAGGCATGCATTTTTCCAGGATTCTAGTAGCAAAACAACATGCTACATTCCTTTTGACACTTCCCCTTTCTCCAAATGGGAAGAGGAAACCCAGAAGGCAGATGAGGTCTGCACCAGGGAATGGGGATGGAATTTTACAATACAGGATGTGTGTGTGTGTGCACATACATGTTATAAGCAAACATGAGCTTGTATTCAAGTGTATGTGTTCCATGTGTTGGTGTAAATATGTGAATTTATTGTTCTTAAAAGCACACATGCATCATAGCTGCGGTGTGTGAACGTCTTTGTATGAGCATAGGTTTGTGTGTGGGATCTCTGTGTGCATGCATCCATGTGTGGGCGTGCGCCTGTGTATCTGAGGCCGCAGTGGGAGTACACGCTAGTGTGCGAGTGCTTGGAGTATGGAGCCCAGGTGTGCTGGTTAGTTGTGTGCAGCCTGCGCCGTGGCTTCCCTCCCATCCTGCCCACCCTTGGAAGGACCTTTGCTCTCCATAAGCAGGAAACTCTCTGCACTGCTGCATGCAAGACAGAGTGAGGCTCTCTCTCAGAGCCTGTCACCTCTCAGCCCCAGGCCCCTGCCTGTGACAGTGAATCTAACTGTTGACTTTTTCCTCAAAGAAATGAGAAAGAATAAAAGCCCATATCCAAAATAAATCTTCAGCGAGAGAGTTTACATTTTGACTGTGGTGGTAGAAGTGAACACCCAGGTGGTAACAGTGCACAGGCAGTTGGCCCTCACTTACCACCCCTAAGGGTTAGGCCTGCGTGGTATGCAGAGCTCCTGCCGTCCTCGCTAGCTCTGTGTCTGCTGCTGGTACCGTCACTGTACCTGCCCCTCCACAGTTGGATTCCACCTGTCTGACTTCCAAATCCCAGCCCCTTTTGCCCTATCCTGTCCACTGTCATTTGGTTCAGTGCAATTCATTTCAAGGGAAGTTCACACAATCAAGAAAGGAAAATGAAAAAAAATTCTTTAAAAACAAAAACGGGTTTTGGGAATGTGCAGGTCTCAGACTCTGAAACTGAGACTTGCCATCAGGGGCTTTGTTGGGGAGTGCTTTCTTCTCCCCCAATAAGATCTCTAGAGGGGGAGGTAAGCAAGTTTGGGCAGAAGGAGAAGCTGTTCTGAGATGCTTTGCACCATGGGCCCCAATCTCATGGGCAGCTCTGGAGCTGAGCGGCCTTCAGAGTTGTCACTGATTGAGGACAGGGGTCTGCTGTGTACCCAACACTGCCACCCATCTCCAGAACTCTTTTTATCTTGCAAAAATGAAACTCTGTCACCATTAAATAACTCCCCATTTTTCCTCCCCCTAGTCCCTGGCAACCGCTGGTCTGCTTACTGTTTCTATGATGCTGACTACTCTAAGCACTACACGGGAGTGCAATCACGCAGTGCTTGTCTTCTGTGTGCCTGGTGGATTTCGCTTAGCATAAGGCCCTCAAGGCTCGTCCATGTTGCAGCATGTGTCAGAATTACCTTCCTTTTCAAAAGCCGAGTAATATTCCATTGTGTATATATACATGTATACATCACATTTTTATGTATCCATTCATCCACTGATGAACTTTTGGGTCTTGTGAATAATGCTGCTATGGACATGGATGCACAAATAGCTCTTTGAGATCCTGTTTTCAATTCTTTTGTGCATATACTCAGATGTGGAATTGCTGGATCATATGAACCATAAAATTCTGTTTAATTTTTAGGAACTGTCATACTGTTTTCCATAGCAACTTCACCATTTTACATGCCCACCAGCAGAGCACAAGGGTTCCAATAGCTCTATATCCTCGCCGACATGTGTTTTATTTATTCATTTACCTGCTGTTCGAGTGGATGTGAGGTGCTCCATTGGGTTGTGAAAAATGGAGAGAAAGGAGTGGAGGAGGCGGGCGCAGGTTTAATTTACTCTCCTTACCCAGTTCCATCATTCCACGCACATCAGCATGAGCGGATGTGAGATACAGAGGAACCTCTGGACTGTTCAACAGACTTGGGGGCAATGACTCTAGGAGGGAGAAGGGGAGAATAATAGAGGTGAAGTGTGAGTTAGGGTGGTTAACAGAGTCTGTTGTTCTGACATTCTAGTTCTCTTCTTCTTAGAGATACGTGGTCTCACCACATTACTGGAATCACAATCAGGAAATGTACCAGGATTAGGCATCTTTTCATAAACCCCTGGTGACGCAGAAAACTGTTCCTGTTCTTTTGTAGCCACTTCCTTGACACCTGAAGTTGTGACAGCTTAACCTACAGATGGTCACGTCCTGAAGGAAGCAAAAGGCCCAGCCAGGGCACTGCCCAGGGATCAAATGGTCACATCCCTTGGCATCCAAAAGCAGAGGGTCAGTCCTCATTGGCTGGACAGTGGCCAAACCAGGATGTCAGGAGACACAGGAACAAGTCCAGCTGCTGAATTCAGTCAACCCCACCCATGGCACCACTTGACCTTGGGTCATTTCAGCTGACAAACACCCTGGAAGGCTTAGTACACTGGGTTTCAGGTCCTGCCTTGGGTCCCACACACAGAGGTGAATAAGATCTACTCTTTGCTCTACAGTACGTTGTGGTCTGACCGCATAAATACCAACTATTATACAGTGAGTACAGTTGAAAGGCAAAGAAAGAAGGAAGATGAAGGATGAGTAGACTGAGCTTGGTGTGGAGGGGAGGACAAAGGAATTGCAGTCAACTGCAGATCACAGTGCTGGCTGTATTTGGGTGCTCAAAATATCGTTGTTGTTGTTGATGATGAAGACGATGCTATGATCCCAAGTCAAGTGCTCTTCTCTGAGTCCCTTCCCTGGCAGCCCATTACAAGGAAACACAACTGTAGCAAGTGTTGAGTATATGGACGGAGCCCTCAGGGACACTTCTGGTTGTGCGTTAACCCCTGCAGCTTAGCATGGACTCATGCAGTGTAAACGCTCAATCAGAAGAAGTCTCACTTCTTGCCTACTGCTGCCTGCTGAAGGGACCTGATTTCCACGCATTTGCACCATGAGGCTGTGGAATGAGATAGAGTTTTGTGGTTTGTTTCATCTTCCCTACCTCTCTCTTACATTAGGAGGAGGCCTTGTGTGATGGCGAGTGCCCTGGGAGAGTCAGGAGCTCGGAGCAAGGAGCTCCCCATTTGCCACAGGCTCATAGATGACAAGTCTCTACCCACCTCTGGGTCTGGTGAGGGTGGGAATTTGGTCTGAATAACTGCAATTATGGGTACAGTTTACCATTTTTGTATCTTACATCATCTCCTTAAATCTTCTTAGAAGAACTCTGATGTATTGGGGGAATAGTGATGTCATGGGAAGAACATTGTCCTTGGACTCTCATGAGTTCCATGATAGAGGTCATCCCCATTAAGTCCCAGTTTTCTCATCCACAAAATGGGACTCATCATACCTCTCTCTAAAATTGTTTTGATGATTTGAATGAAGCCTAGAAGTAGTAGTTACAGTTGAACATTAGTGGAATCTGGTGTGTGTGTGTGGGGGGGAATTATTGCAATCCCATTTTAAAGCTGCTATCCAAGGTGGCTTTTCTTTAACGTTCAGCATCTTTTGTGTTCTGGAGGCCTTTCTGGCACCACCTTTTAACTCAGGTATCCAAAGAAATGCTTTTCTTTTTTTTAAGAAGTTCTCCTCGGAGGCTAAGCATTTATTCCAACAAAGCCACTGTTGCTCAAAACATGATCAGCCTCATCTGGAAATGCCCTTTGGAGCAGTGCTGTGTAGAAATATTGTGTGAATCACGTGTATGCTTCCAAGTTTCCTAGTAGGCTCACCGAAAAAAATGGAAAGGAGTAAGTGAAATTAATTTTAATCACATATTTTATTCAACCTAAAATATTGAAAATATTATCATTTTAATATGTAATCAATATAACACTATTAATGAGATATTTTACATCCCTTCTTTCATATTAAATCTGCAACATCCAGTGTATGTTTTATACTTTACAGACATCTCAATTCAGACGCTAAATTTTCATTGTAAGTACTTGATTTATATTGTAATCTCACAAAATTTGCAGCTGCAAAAATAGATTCACATATCCACATCGCTCCAAACATACTGAAAAGCTTTTCAATAAAGTTGCGCTAATGAGAGAATATTTTATTCCACTTCAGTTTTTAGATTTAAATTTAAATTATTTAAAATGAAAGAAAATTAAACATCCAGGTTCTCATACATATTAGCTCTATTTCAAGTGCTCAATAGTCACATGTAGCTAGTGGCTACTTATTGGACAGCGCGGCTTTGGGGCCTGGGGATATTCCTTTGAAGGTTCTCAGCAAAACTCATCTTTGAAGTTGGTTTTATATTCTTTGAAAAACACCCTGCACTCACTGCGAATCTTGTCATTTGGGGGGAGATTGTGAAGACCGATAAAGTGTTTAAGTTCCTAATGAAGACTGACTACCTCGAGAGGGGGTTATTTCTCTAGTGTGGCTCCTGCCTGGAAATTGTTTTTGTGGTCATAAAGCCAGTTTGGGTAAACAAGTCCCAGTGTGTTTGCTTTAAAATTGTTTGCATTACTTTATAGTCACGTCCGGCTCAGATCACAAGACAGCTGGTGTGACCGGAAGCACAGAAACACAGGAGTTTCAGCATTACTCATGAGTGCACTGGCTGGGAAACTGGGCCCCAACTGGGGAATAGGGTCAGAATCTGTCCCCTTCCTCGGGAGGCAGGCTCCGGGCCACACGAGGGCTCCACAAACTGCTAAGCAGAGCTTAACGTCTCTGATGTCCGATGGCAGACACAGCAGCCGGATGACCTCCTGTTGGTGCCTGGCTTCCTATCCCACTTTCCCTCTGGTTATATTGAACCAGTTTTGGAAATAACCCACAGGTAGAATAGCAGCTTTGCTTCTTAACACTCTAACCCATAATAGCCTCAGCAGGTACACAAATTGAACTACACTAAAAAATAATTTTGGTTAATCAATCCAGAGTTTCCCTATTAGCTACTCAAATAACCTAGTATAATTTTGCTTTTTGCAGTTGACTAAGTAGTACCAGGATTACACAGGTGTAAGATATACTGATTCCCAACCCCGCCTCACACATGGAATGGTTGTATCAGGAGCCTTAGGGTTGATTTCTCCCTCCCCTCTCCTCATCTCCCCTTGCCTTTACTTTCCTTCCATTGTATTAATTTAATCAACTTTTTTAAAGCACCTCGTCTATGCCAGACACTGGGGTAGGTGCGAAGGTTTCTAAGACTAATGAGATAGGAGCCCTGCCCTTCTCCTTTGGCAGATGCAAACAGCTGCATAAACACATAAATATGAGTATATACATAACAGTAACTGTTATCTGTATTACTTTAAATGTTTCTCTACCCATATTCCATTCACATGCTGCACTGGAAAGAGCCCAGGATTTGAAGTAAATTCAAAATTCTGACTTTCTCGTACAATGTGTCTTTGGACAACTCACTTAACCGCTTTGAGCCTCCACTTCTGCATCTGTAAAGCGGAGATAGTGACAGCCCAACTTTTCAGAGCTGTTTTGAAGAATAAATGATATATGATTCAGGTAAAACCCAGTGGGCCCCTGGAATACAGCTGGCACTCAATAAATACAATGTCATTGAGGATTATTTGTAATCAACCTTTCCTGCAAGTTTGAAGTGGTCTTTACTGTCATGCAAATTGAAGCCTAGAGGGGAAAAGTGTCTTGCTATTGACTCAAACCTTACATGCCAACATTGAAGTCCCAGCCACTGGAAGACTATGGTAACCTTCAGACTGTCCCGGAGTGCCAGGAGCATGTGCTCTAGGAACATCCCACCCAGTGGGAAGCTGGAGAAGGCTTCCTGGAGGAGACATCTTTTAAGAAGAGATCTCAGAAAATCAGTGAGGTCAAGGAAAAGAGAGGAACAAATGGGAAAGAGATAAAATAGTGTCTAAGGCCAAAGGGCAGAGAACAGGCAAGTAACCAGAGACAAGGAAGACATGGCAACTGCAGATAACAGAAAGACATTTAGCATGGCTGGAGTTAGGGTGTATGCGTGCATGCTCTCACATGTGTGTGTATGCATGTATGTATATGTGTAAGTGTGTAAGTATGTGCATGTGCTCATGTGCATGTGTGTGTCATGACTGGAGAAGCAGGTAATGGTCAGGTCACACAGGGCTAAATTGAGGCAGTATGTTTATCTTTACAAAACATTGAAGAGTTTTCAATTAATCATATATGAATTTTAGGAAGGTCGTAACGACCGCTGTGTGGCCAAAGGATAGGAGAGGGGTGGAGGCAGACAGAGCAGGCAGGGCACTGTTGCTGTCACCCAGGTGAGTGGTGATGGTGGCCTGCTCCAGGGAAGGGGTAGTGGCGTGGAGAACAGTGCATGGGCTTCAGAGATATTCAGAGGTGTGACGGGTTCAAAGTCATGGTTTCTGCTCTATGGTCACTGACGCAAACATCCATAAAAGCAACAATTCAGTGGATTCCTATGGATTCACAGCCCGTGGCTTGTTTCTGGGTGTCTCACTCTAGCTTTTCCTTAGGTTTCTTTTCTTGATACCAATGATCGGTGTTGTCATTGGAATGAAACTCACTTTATAAAAACACCTGTAGATTGGGGGGCGCTGTGTCAGTCAGGGTAATTAATGCTGGTTGTCACAATAAATAGCCCTAAAATTTCAGTGGCTTAACACAATAAAATTTTGTTTTCCTCTGATATGAAGCTCAATGTGGTCAGTGGATGACTTTTCTCTGTGCCCAGGTGACGCAGTAATCCAGGTGCCTTTTAATTAGTGTCCCCAGGGCCTTGGAATTTCCTGCTCTATCTTCTGCCTCCAGCCACCCTATGATCAAAGGGAAAGAACACAGAGAATTGTGTGGGAAGTTCGAGGGGCTGGATCTAGAATTGATATAGATCACGGATGCCCATATTCCATTGTTCAGAACCAGTCACATGGCTCATATGCAAATAATCAGGGAAATACAGTTTGACCATGTGCATAGGAAGCAGAAGTAGGGTCTGGTTAACATCTAGCCAGATTCTGCCATCATGTGAGCAACCGTTGGATGAACCAGCAGGTGAATTTTCAATGATGTTTCCTTTCTCTAACCTAGAATGTTCTGGAAGATTTCTTTCTTCATCTTAAATAACTGCCACTCTTAAGAAATGTGAACAGAAAGTTTCAAGTGGGTTTGAGGCAGGGCCTCATCCTCAGTTTGGTTTTGTGCCAGATGCAGCAGGCAATGTAGAGAATGACAACAGGATGCTGATGTCAATAGCACGGTGAGGCAGGAACTCATTAGACTCCACGATCCTGGTTTCCTTGTTCTGCCACTTGCTGGGCTGGTCCAGGCAAACATTACCTGCAACTCCTGGTGTATGAGTGGATCTTTAAGATCTCCAACCTTTTCTGAAAAAGGTTGGAAAAAGACAGCCACCCAGGGCAGCGAAGAGGAGGGCAAGAGGGATGTAATTGGGGGCGCGTGATGGAATACAGAGCGCTCTTACCCGTCAGCAGGAGAGGTACGTCTGAAACGGAGATTTATTGCTCATCAGATGAGCTCTGCCAGCTTAAATTAGTTGTTTCCTATAGTTTTTCTTCTCATCCACATTGCATGCTTACCTAAAAGTCCAATAGCCCTTTATATAAATTCATTCTCTATTTGTTATTGGCTATCTTTTGGAAAGCTCCTTATCCATTTTTATGATAGCTTCTATTTTCTCATTTCTAGTTTGGATTTGATGCTGTCCCAAATTACTTTGGACTCTAATGTTTCTTGCCTCTGTTGGGGAATCCTGGAAAGAAAAATGGTGGAGGACAGTGGCTGAAGTCCTTGCCTCCATCCTTACTGAGGAACACGCAGGAAATTGACATTCCCAGGATGGGCTGGGATCTAATATGTTGCTGATCAAACTGTAGTTAAGGAATTGAATAGTTTAGTCCAAACTGTCACACCAAATATAGCTAGGTCCCCAACACTCTATGTGCTGTGGTCCCTCATCTGTCTTGGCAACACCATCTGGGTGAGAATGCTGGTCTCCCAGTTAAAAAGAGGACTCCTTCCCTCTACAAGGTCATGTGAAAAGTACGGGGACTGACGGTGAATTTCCACCTAGAACGAGGGGTCCAGAAGGGACCATGGGAATTGTAGATGAGCAAGCCACCCTCTCCACCATGCAAGCGAAAGGGCCCTGTGATGAAGGGTTGGGTCACCAACCACTCAAAGGAGAATTCCCTAGTGACAGGAATAAAGAAGCAACACAGAACACAGCTTCAGCAAGAGGATAATGTGGACCTTGGTTGTTTTGCCTGTGTCTTCTCCTTTCTTCTGGCAGAGCACTCTAACTATCACGGAAATCTCCTCCTTTCCCTCTGCCATTCTCTGTGGTTCTGGTGGGGTTGTCCTGGTCCATTAGCCCCAGTCCAAAGCTAGTCATATCACCCTGGGCAGAGGATCACTTTGAAGGTGGTCAAAGACATTCCTTGAGACTGATGGAAGAAAGTATCTCTGCAAGGACTATGCGGAAGAAGAAAGTTAAGGAAAGAGGTGCTAAGAGAGGAATGCCAGATAAGAAAGCAGAGAAACAGCTCTGAGGACTTGTTCAAGATCTAGGATTTTGCCATCTCTGAACCTTGTATGCCCAATAGATCCTTTATTTTACTCCCGAAGATATTTTGAGGGAGCAGAGGAAGGGGCCGTCTTTTGCCACTGAAAGAGCTCTGCCTAGTGCAAGAAGACACCAGATTACCTATACTATTGGAATAATGATAATTACAGTTACATTAATAATGAATCTTCTCTGAGCTCCTGCTAGACACTGCACAAAGATTGACTCCTTCTCTCCCAATAACTTGCAAGAGATATAATCATCACCATTATATAGTTGCAGGCACTAAGGTTCTGTTATGTTGAGTGACTTAACCAAAGTCAAATTCTTGTAGTGAAGCAGGAAATCAAATCCAATTCTGCTTCCACCAAATTCTATGATCTTATCACTCTACCACATTGTGTCTCCTAAAATGAGAGGCTGAATAAGGATGGGGACAAGTAGGAGAACTGGAGAACACAGTTGATGATTCTCCATCAAAGATACAAATATCTAAGAAAGGCGTTATTGTTATAGCAAAGGAAAAGATTGAGAAGCAACAAACAATCAAGTTAACTTGAAATGAGCATTTATCTAAATAGAAAGAAAGGGTTTATTTTGTGCCTAATATTTTGTTAGGATTTTTTGATGCATTAATAGAAACCAGCTGGAACTAATTTGTTACAAGGACGCAGCAAGTCTTGCAGAGCCTGAGGCTGTAGATTTAGCTGAGTTTCAGAGAGAGTCTGGAAGTGGAGACCAGAAGAATCTCAGGCCTCTGACTCTTATTTCCACTTCCCTCTTACTGTCTATTTTGTCCCTTTCTTCCTGTGTAGACAGGCTTCCTACAATCTGCAATGTGTGGGGCAGAACATGGCTGCCTATAACCCCCTGGTTGGCATGTTGCACAGAGACCCACCTGTCTTCCTGTCTCAACTCCCACTTCCAGCCACTTTCAAATTTCTCAGAAAAGAGTAACGAATTCGCTTGATGGGGTCAGCTGCACACCCTGGGACACGCAATCCTGGATTGCTACTGGAGGATAGTGGGGAGCAAACAGTGCCAGGACACAGAAGTTAGGAGCGCACAGAGGAGGGCGCTGAGATGCCTTGCTCAGATGCCCCAGCAGGAACTGAGATATATCATATCACCTCAGCTGGTATCAGCCCTCTTCTGACTTCACCTTGTTGGAGGTCACGCCATCTTCATGGAGGAGAGGTTTCTTCTTCCCCAAGTTGGGACAACTTTGAAGGTCCCTTTCAGCTCCAGAAGTCCTTGTGGGCTGGTCATTTTGGGCCTACAGCTCAATTTATCCCTCTCCTTGAAAGTATGTTCTTTCCTTCTGTCCTACGATATTACTCTTGAATAACTGTCCTGAATTCAAATTTCCATCTGAATCTGCTTCCTGGATAATTCAACTCATGACAGTTGGTTCCAAGAATTATCTGAGAAAGAAGACACTAAGATGAGGTTCTGGAGCTGGATAAGCCACTGTTTGTCTGGAAATGAGGAATCTATTTCTGGTGGCAGGTGGAGCACAGATGCCCCTAGAACTGGGTAACAGAACAATTGCTGACCTTTCATGGGGGTGGGTGGGGATGGCTACTGGTGGAAGGGGATGTATTAGCTGGTGGATTGTACCAGATGTTTAGAAATATGGAGTGAAGAGTAAATATAAGTGTAATAGATTGTATTACTAAGCTCAATTGTATTGTTAATGTGTTGCTAAGCTCAATTGAAATGTATTGCTAAGCTCAATTGAAATTCTGGAAAATGGAAATAAAAAGGTAAGAGAGATTAATTGGCAAATAAGAGCTAAGTGTGAAAGTCAGGGACCTCCTGGTTAGCATACACAGAGGTTCTTGTCTCCTACAGCAGGAGGGAAGAGAAAGCTGGTGACTTAATTGTCAGGATACCTGAGCTCCAAAAGAAGTTAAGCTCCCCACGCAGGCAGGTCAGATAACTATTCCAAATTCACCAGATCTTCAGTCTCCAAATTCCTGTGAACCTCCAGGCCACTTGCCCCTATTAAGGGCTAGCACTCTTCCTTTGCTTGAAGATGATGTAGAGGCCTTGCCCCTGCCGGAGAACATGAACGGCTTCCAGGGTCTGCACCCACCTCCCCCCGGACCCTGGATGTAGGCTAATAACCAAGCCCAATTTGCCTCTTGGCTTGGGGCATCCTGACAAGGGAGGAAGGGAGAGGAAGGAGCTGCAGGGTCTAGTCAGCCTGTATCAGCAGGAGGTGGGAGAACACGCAGGAGATGAGATTTTGAGAGTGGGCAACCAAGGAAGAAGAAATAGAGAGTTGGATAAGGCAGAGTTTATTGATTTGGGAGCACTTTCCTGGGGTACAGGAGTTAGCCCCTTAGAAAGAACCTTGGAAGATGCTCAGAAAACACTGACTCCAAGAAGCATGAAGAAAGCAGTGGCCCCTACACCTCAACGTGGGATGATTTCAGAGGTCCACACCTGCTCCAGAGCCCCTATGGGGACAATCGAGGTTTTGCTGGAGTTGCAGAGTAGCTCTGCTTCTCCTTCTGCCAGATCCTGCTTCTTCCCCCGCTGTCTTCCTCTCAGTCTTTAGTGTAAGAGCAGTTTCACAGTTTCCCTCCTGCACTCTAATTTTTATTTCAGAATGTGCTGCCAGGAAAACCCGACCTGCTACAGACACCAGCCCTCTTAGTAGGGCTGAAGATCCCAGAGCATAGCTGCTGGACATCCGTTCCCTAGGGTCTCTATATACACAAGGTTGGAAGAGCAAGTGATTCGCCCAAAGAAAATTGGTCGTTCTGCCAAGTTCAGATCCAGATGCGTCTGTCTTCAAAGCCATTGTTCTCAAAGCCACTTGTATCCTGCTGTGTTTTCCTATTTAATACACATTTTTTAACAATCGACCTGTGGGCAAAGTGTCTAAATTTATAGGCAGAGAAAAAACAAGCTGACAGACATAAATTGCAGCACGTGGCTGGAAAACAGTTGGAACACTATGTATAAGATGAGCAAATTGTCTGGGGATTCATTCATTTGTTCTTTGATTTATTCATTTAACAAACTTTTATTAAGCTCTTACTCTGTGCCAGCCCTAGGCTGGGTGCTGGGGATACAGCAAAAAAATAAAGCCTAGATTTTGATTTCCAAAATCCATGGTCCCGCAGGAGAATAATAAATCATTTAAAGGCTGATAAAAGATGGTTAAAACTTCTGCTTAAAACCCACATGAATACCTGGGCCCCCTTTCTTGAAGACAGAGGCCCACTGTAGTACTGTGCCCCAGGATCAGCAAATGCTGGCATGGTCTGGCATAGAGCTGGTAATAAAACTAATAACCCCACCTTTCTTTGTACGGCTCATCCTGGGGTGAGCCAAATACCATGTGCAGTCCTTCATCCCACGTTGCTGGAATCGCAACCGTTCTTCTTGTGTGATGGCACAGGCAGGTATGGCTCACTGGCAACTTTTGGTTGAAGCAGCGTATGTTGACATTTCCATTTTAATTTCCTCATTTGGTATGATTTCCAATGCCAAGCAGCATAAGATAGATGCAGGACCCCTCCACTAAGACAAAAAGTGTGGTTGCATGGGATGCTAGTAAACACATGGCCATGTGTGACACATGGAGATGTCACCAGTTTCTTTTTTCTTATTTTTTCCCCATGATTGGTCACCTGTAATCTATATCTGCCCTACTCCTGAGTGGGCAAACCAACTTCTGATGGTAAGAAGTTCATGAACCAAGGGCAAAGTTCTCTCCAGGAATAGAAGAAGGTTAAATAGTCATCTCTCAGTGTCCATGGAGGAGTGGTTCCAGGGCCTCCTGCAAACACCCAAATCCAGGGATGCTCAAGTCCCTGATATAAAATGGTGGAGTATTTGCATGTAATCCACGCACATCCTCCTGTATACTTTAAATCATCTCTAGATTACTTACAATAACAAACACAATGTAAATACTGTGTAAATAGCTGTTATACTCCACTGTTTAGGGAATCATGACCAGAAAAAACGAACCTGTACATGTTCAGTACAGATGCAGTTTTTTTCCCAAATATTTTTGATCCTCGACTGGTTGAATTTAGAACGCAGAACCCATGGATACAGACGGCCGAATGTAGGCAAAGAAGAAAGATGGAGAGGGAGACATTTAATAGTTAACCAGCAAATGAGTACTGCATTGTTTTCCATTCCAGAGCCCATGGCCTTGAGTAGCCAAAGGAGATGTGATCTAGCCATGCGAAGTGGGTTGGTTAGATCCGGCCACAGAGGCATGTCCCGTGCCAGGAAGGAAGGCCAGTGTAGGGCACCGAGGGAGGACAGGGCGGAGGTGTTGTGGCTAGGGTGGACAGCTCTTCTTGCTCACAAGATCATCTGGCTCCTTCAATTGTCAGGCAAAGCCTTTCTCCAGCTAATGTCAATTTGCATTTCCATATGTCTTCCCTGGCTCAGAGTCCATCCCACATGACCCGATGCTTCTTAAGCTCCAAATAAACTTAGCCCATCACAATTTCCACATATGCCAGGCCTTCAGTGGCTCAAGTATTGCACAGAAGGCTCCTTTTGTCTGCAATCCCTCCTGTGTTCTCTAACTGGCAAATGCTTTTCACATCCTGCAAGAAGGCCAGCATCTATATGGCTCCTCTGATGTGCCTGGGCAGTTAAACCCTCTGCTCTATGGGCTCCTGTGTTACTCAGTTCGCTCCTCAATTGAAGCTACTGGTGCTCCCAGCATAGAGCTCGGCATCGGCTGGTCACTCCACTGGCCACTGGGAATTAATGGTTGCCAGAAGAAATTAATGAGTGAGCATCTCATTGTGTCACTGCTCCAGGCATCTGTAAAAGGGTTGTGTGAAACAGTGGTCCCAAACATTTTTGGCACCAGGGACTGGTTTCATGGAAGACAATTTTTCCACAGATTGGGTATGGGGGGTGGGGGGATGATTTTGGAATGATGCAAGCGCATTACATTTATTGTGCATTTTATTTCTATTATTATTACACTATAAAAGATAATGAAATAAGTACACAAGTCACCATAATGCAGAATGAGTAGGAGCCCTGAGCTTGTTTTCCTAGGACTAATGGCACCACTGATCTGACAGGAGGTAGAGCTCAGGCGGTGATGCGAGTGAGGGGGAACGGCTGTAAATGCACATGAAGCTTCACCTGCTCATTCACAGCTCACCTTCTGCTGTGCAGCCTGGTTCCTAACAGGCTACAGACTGGTACTGATCTGAGGCCCGGGGCTGGGGACCTCGGGCATGGAGAACAGTGGACAAGATTGGTGGTTCTCACCAGGGATGTCCACCAAAGGAACTAGAGGGCATTTTGGGGAGTCTGGGTCCATTTAGAATGAAGATATCAAACTCTCTGGGTGTTTGGTCCTTATGGGAGGAAGTGGGGTGGCACCTTCTCTGTTAGGAATCAAACGCTGGGCGGAAGGTCTCTTGAAGCCTTTTCATTTTGTACATTTAATGAATTCTATTTTGTTCTGTTGGTTCCAGTATGAAAAATGTGGACTCCAGCACCAGAATATACTGGGCTTCCCCGAGACACTCCCTGGATTTCAAGGGGTTGCCCTAATTTGCCTCAGCAGGGACGTGCAAATCCCTGAGATATTTTGCATTTTCTCTATTACTGTCCTCACCACGGCTGGCTTTGTGTTGTCTTTATTTGTGTAGGAGCTGACTCCAGCCGTTTACAAGTCTCTACAGCTCAGGGCTGTTGTACTCACTTCTGTTTCTCCTGTAGACATAGTGAGTAATGGACGTCTGGCGGGTCCTCTGTCCACGTTTAGCTTGTTTTTTCCCCTCATTCAAATGAAACTGAATTCAGTTGTGTGCTGCCCTCCCACCTCGAGTCATGACTGTGACCTTTAGAATATAATCGGAGGTGTACAGATTTTCAAATTAACGAATTAGTCATTTCTCTGGGCAGGTTTTACAACCCAGAAGTTTCAGGTAAATGCTACAACCTTAGAGGTCACGGAAGTAGACACACAGATTCTAGGAGCCTGTGGTCACCTCAGGCAAGTGGGAAGTAGGCCAGGTTAAGTGAGTCACATTCCCTGAGCTCTGTGTTGGGTGCTTTCCACCACCAGCCCTGAAAGGAGGGTGCTGAGTGCTCACCCCTCACAGGTGAAGAATCTGAAGCTCAGGGACGCCTGTGGCATGCCCCTGCTTACCACACGTGCTGGTGATTGGAGAAGCAGCCTCTGCCTAGCACATCCCTCCTCCCTGCCCATCCGCCAACTCCATCAACTTCCGAGTAGCTGCCCAGTCCTACTGTGAGGGGGGCGTCCTTGGTTACTGAGGGTCCTGGGATGTTGAAAGGAATACACCGGGAAAAGGATCTACAGGCATCCTCTAAGGACGGACTAGAAGAAGCCTCACATCAAATAGGCAGAGGATGGACCCAACACAGACAGGGCAAGCCGGCCCCAGCCCACCTCCAGTTTCAGCTTCCAGGAGTCCCTGCAGCCCATTTCTCTGTCTAGATTTACCCAAAGGACTGGGATTGTTCCTCCTTCTCTGTCTTAGACTTTGCTCCCACTGTTTCCTCTGCCTGAAAAGGCCTCCTGGTATTGTTAGCTCCATCTGGCCAGCATCTCTTCCCCTGTAGCAGGCGCTGTCAATGCCTGCCCTGACTTACCTTGGTGGCTTCCAAGTTCACCTGCAGCAGCAGAGAGCAGCCACCTGGCATTCTGCTTCCACCCCTCCCACCTCCGCTCCTCCGCCCCAGGGCTTTTTCAGCACTATAAAGAGCAGGTGGAAACTGCCAGCGATCTGGCGCCCCCTAGGGTAATCCTAAGCCAATGAGGGAAGATGATGTGCGATAAACACCCTGACATCCTGGTCCCTTGAGGGGACAATTAATTCTATAACTCATTCCACACAATTGGCACCTGTTGCCTACAGAGTCACCTGCCCTTTGATACACCTTTGTTGGCTTTTGTCCTCTCTGATTCACCTTTCCCTGGCTCAAGTTTGCTTCCTGGATCACCTCCCAAATAACCGGGTGTCCCCGAGTCCTCCTCTCAGAGGCTGCCTGGGTCGGTGGGGGGACCAGACTCTAATAAATAATGACACATCACATATTTCAAAACTGCTGAAAGAGTAGATTGTAAATGTTTTCACTACAAAAAATTGTTAAGTATGTGAGGTGATGGATTTGTTAATTAGCTTCATTGAATCATTCCACAATGTAAACATACATCAAAACATAACATCATACCCTATAAATATATGTAATTATTTGTCAGTTAAAAATAAAATTTAAAAATGCACACTCATTAAGGTCCAGTCCTCCAAGCCTTACCAGGTGACCCCAACCTAGGCAAGAGCTGGGGGTCTGCTCTTCAGAGCACCCATGGCCCACCATGGCCCCCAGGGATTGCCCCTGTGCCTGCAAGAGCATGAGAGATGCGAGGGTCTCTTGTTCCCCCGTCTCACCCACCAGGCTGTGGGGTCCCACAGGGCAGGAGCCGCATAGTTTCTTCTGTAGACTCCCAGTGCCTAGAGAAAAGAGATTCTCAGGGAGTATTTACTTTTCAACTCAGCAATTCACTAACTCTGTGGCTAAGTTTCTCCATTAGTAAACTTGCCTATTGCGCCCCTGACTTGGTGAGTGTCCATGAGGACAACAGATGGCATGCCAGTTCTCACCTGGGCCTCCCACCACACCGGGGTTCCCAATGTGTTGTGACAATGGCTACAGTCACGGTGTGGGAGGAGTGACCCCAACTCCTACGAGCAGGCTCGTGTCAATTTCTCATGTTTTTTAAGGGCTCTGATGTGTCTCAGGTTTTGATGGTCTTTTCTGTATCTGAAGTTTTTTCTTTGTACAAATATTGCCTTGGAGGGATTAAGGCTTTGGATTAATTATGGCTTTGGGATTAAGATGCCATTTAGAATAATCCAGATCACACCATATAAATTTGCAGACACTGATTCTGCACTCTGCTGCAGCCTGGAACCAAGACCTGCAGAGTGAGTCCTCACACTCCAGCTCAGAGGAAATGGGTGAGAAGGTGAGGATGGGGTGGGACAGGGAAGTAGGACCGAGGGCAGCCTGGCCCACTGCACTGTGCCCCGGGGCACCTGGAACCATCAAACATGAGCAGCAAGTAGCTCGACTAGTTAGATCGGCTGTTGTTCCCAGCTCACTCACTGCCTTCATCTGCAAATATTTCCTCCCAGGTAAAAAAAGTCAGATCCAATCACCTGTCAGCTGGATGAGGGGAAATGAGTGGAGATCTTAAACACTAAGCCAATTCAGACATCACCAAATCTCCAGACTCTCCAATCTGGCAGAGCCCTTTGATAGTATTTGTTTGAAGCCTACTTTTCACATTTATGGGCCCCAGTTCTACCTTTGGGGACATGGTCAGAGCTGCAGTCCCCTTCCTCGGGGAAAGGCACTGCACACACACCCCGCGCTCCGGCACACCCCCTGGGACTCCTGGATCCCCAAGACGCACTGGGTCACTGGGATTGAAGGACCCTGCATGGAGCCACGTCCCGAGTACCTGCACAAGCCCACACTCCAGGAAGGTCGGGGCCTGCCCTGACCACCACGCCAGTGAGGAGCAAGGAGAGGCTTGGACACAAACCCGGGAGAACTGGCTCCTTACCCACGCTCTCCCTCATCAGAGAGCAGCATAGGGTAAACTCACCCATACCACGGTCATAGATATTTAATGTTTGTCCAGGTTTAGGGCCAATTGTATTTTAAAAATAGATTTTTTGAGTGATAACTTGCATACCATAAAATTCATCCATTTAAAGTAAACAATTCAATGATTTTTTGGTATATTTACAGAATTGTGCAACCATCACTGCAATGTAAATTTAGAATATTCCCATCACCCACAAAGAGAAACTTCATGTCCCACTAACGGTCACTCCCCATTCTTGCCTCCACCCTAAGTAAACACTAATTTACTTTCTGTCTTTGTGCATTTCCCTATTCTAGACATTTCATAGAAATGGAAGTATACGATATGTGGTCTTTTGTGTTTGGCTTCTTCCACTTACCATTTTTTTGTTTGTTTTGTTTTGTTTTTTTGAGATAGGGTTTCACCGTCACCATGGGTAGAATGCAGTGGTGTCATCATAGCTCACAGCAACCTCAAACTCCTGGGCTCAAGCAATCCTCCTGCCCCAGCCTTCC
>CAUYSK010026820.1:0-20083 GCA_963575035.1 Avahi laniger | reverse complement strand
TTAATTTCTTTCTATTTTTGGTAGAGATGGGGTCTCGCTCTTGCTCAGGCTGGTCTCGAACTCCTGAGCTCAGAACGATCCGCCCACCTCGGCCTCCCAGAGTGCTAGGATTACAGGCGTGAGCCACCGCGCCCGGCCCTTTATCTTACTTTTTGATTACAGCCATGTTCTTGGATATAAAGTACTATCTCACTGTGGTTTTGATTTGCATTTGCCTGATGACTAATGATGATGAGTATCTTTTCAGGTGCTTACTGATCATTCATATCTAAGGTCCCCAAACCCCGGGCCGTGGTCCATGGCCTGATAGGAATCAGGCCACATAGCTGGTAAATGACAGGTGAGTGAGTAAAGCCTCATCTATATTTAAAGCCACTCCCCACTACTCGCCATCCTCTCCCCACCACCACCAGACTGTGGAAAAATTGTCTTCCATGAAATCGGTCCCTGGTGCCAAAAAGGTTGGGGACCGCTGGTTTATATATTTTCTTTGGAGAAATGTCTATTCAGATCCTTTGCCCATTTTTAATTGGGTTGTCTTTTTGTTGAGTTATAAGAGTTCTTTATAGTCTAGATACAAATCCATTATCAGATATGTGGTTTGCAAAAATTTTCTCCCATTCTATGGGTTATCTTTTTATTTTCTTAATGGTATCCTTTGCAGCACAAAAGTTTGCTTTTTATTTACCTAATTTTTTCTTCTGTTATTTGTGCTTTGGTGTCATATCTAAGAAGGTTTTACCTAATCCAAGTTCAAGAAATTTTATGCCTATGTTTTCTTCAAAGAGTTTTCTAGTCTTTGATCAATTTTGAATTGATTTTGTACATGGTATGAGACAGAGGTGAAAGTTCATTCTTTTGCATGTGGATATTCAGTTGTCCCAGCACCATTTGTGGAAAAGACTGTTCTTTCCCTATTGAACTGTCTTAGCACCACAGCTAACACTTTAAAAATAATTTCAAACTAGAAACATAAAATTATTTAGAAAATAATCAAGATAGCCATCCCCATCCTCCAATCCCATCCCTTAACCCCAAACCCTTTCCACACATAAAAAACTACTAAGGGAGGTTATTTTCAGTTGCATGGAAGACAGCATATACTAACCCAAATTATTGGGATCCCCATAATCAATCCTAATTAAATACTAATTTTTAAAAACCACTAATTAGTATCAATATCTTTCAGAGAGTAAAATGAAATAAAAGATAAAAAGTTAAGAAGGGATGCAAAAAAAGGGGAAGGGATGCTTACAGAAAAATTTATATCCCTAAATGCTTATATTAAAGAACTAAAATTTATAATCAATAATCTAATCTTCTATTTAAAGAAACTAGAAGGAAAAGAGCAAATTAAACCCAAAGCAAGCATAAGGAATGGAAAAATAAAGATAAAAGCAGAAATCAATAAAACTGAAATCATAAAAACAATAGAGAAAAAAATCCAAAAGTTGTTTTCTTTGGAAAGATCGATAAAATTGATAAACCATTAGCCAGACTGGTCAGCAGCAGCAGCAACAACAACAAAAACAAATCAAAAGGAGGCACAAATTGCCAATATCAGAAATGAAAGAGCTATAGATTCTACAGATACTAAAAGGAAAATAAGGGAATATCATAAGCAACTTTATGCCAATGAATTTGACAACTTGGATGAAATGGAAAGATTTCTTCAAAGACAAAACAAAGCTTACTCAAGAAGAAACAGGTAACGTTAAGAGTATTCTGTTAAAGAAATTCAATTTGTAGTTAAAAACTGCCCAAAGACATCTACCCAAAAGAGCAAATGATGCTGTATAAGAAAGATACCTGCATCAGCATTTTTTTAAAAGCTCATCAGGTGCTTCACATGTGCAACTAAAGAGCAGTGGTTTTGAAACTTGTGTGCCTACATCATTGTTATGTGAGAAGTGGGTAAATACAGATTGCTGCTCCCCTCAGCCCCCATATCTGATTGAGTAGGGCTGGGGTGGGGCTGAGGATTTGCTGCAGTCTGGGGACCATACTCCCCTGAGACAAGACCACAGCCCATTCAGAAAATCGAAGACCAAATCCCAGTAGCTAAAAAACACATGAGACTCACTTTGAACATCTTCAAAGTGGGGCAAAGTCATTAATCCTCCCAACATTTTCTGAGAAAATCAAGTGTAGGTTTTGAGAACAACCTCAGTAAAATATAAGGTTTGCAATATTTGGGTTCATTAAGTTTGTAATAAATAAAAACTCTTAAGGGATAATATTAAAAAGGCAAACGAATTTAATGCAAACATGAATATATGTCAATGATTTTTATTTAGTATTTTATTAATTAATGATGTAAGATACAAAAACTTGTTCAAAGAAGTATTAGGCTATCAAGATGCTCAGATGATTTGTTAATAGATACAAAACTGGGTAATATTTTAGGCATTAAAATGTAATATTTTGGAAAAAAATGGAATGTTTGGATCATCCTTCCTATAGGCCAGAAATCGATTCCACGTCCATGAAGGGAAAAGTATTGGCATCACCCTAAAAAGAACTGTTTGCATCATGATGATGGACACAAGATATCTATGTCACCATGAGTCCTCCACAAGGCCACTTCTACTTCTAGGAATTGGAAAGCAGGCTGGCCACGGACAGTTCAAGGCACTCAACCCATAGAATCAGACAATCCCTACAGGTGCAGGGTCCTGCACTGAAGGATGGGAGGACACCAGTGGTCTCCTCTGCCCCTTTCAAAAGACAGTGTCATGATGAAATTAGGAAACGCATAGTCTCACAAATCCCTATTGTGGTGATCCCTGTCTGTCTACTGACAGGTAAACGGCCCTAGCTTTTGTTTCCTGCCTTCTCTCTCTGCCTTTGGCAAGGTGATGCTTCCCTATGCATGGCTTTCTACAACCAAGGCTAGGAAGGAGTTTGGGCTAGAAAAGCAGGAGTCAGTTTGACTCCAAGAACCCACAGTAGGGACACCCCAGCTCCCCAACCTGGGCCCTCCCTGAGACAGGGCCTTCTTGGATCCCATCAATATATTATTTGTGTAAAACTAAAAATAATCAAAGTAAGATATTTGAGAAAATTCAAAAGAGAGGAAATGATACTCTCTTTAGTGACTCAATTCATGTTCCAAGTTTCTAGAGAACATGGATGATACTCAAGTGGATGGAGAAGAAAAAAGAGGTCAAATCACAGAACACTGGTGTTTTCAAGATAAAGGTGAAGCTGTTCAGCTTCCCACAAAAAAAATCCTTCAAAATTCTTTGAGAGAGCCTGGTGTCTACTTTGTATAAAACTAGGCCTCTAAAGACCAGGAGATGGGCAGAAATGCCCTTTACTAAAGCCCAGTAGGATTCATGCCTGAAATTTCAATGAGTCCCTTAGAGATTTCTTCTGAAGGAGGAATTAGTACTTGAGAAACAACATCCCTGAAAAGATTATAATAAGGAGAAAAGCGTGTCTTGCATTAATTGAATTGTTCTCCCTTTTAAAAAATTGGTGGTTGAGAGACTTTTGCAAAACCCTATGGATCATGTTGACATGAAGATGCGAGTCTTGTCTCTTGAGGCACCTGGAAGAGTTTCTCTAGCTTACGCAGCTGCAGTGGATTTGCTGGGTCTTGGGGGGCTGCACATAGTCAATATACAGGGTAAAAGATTCCAAATTGTTTTGCAAAATTCTTGTTCCAATTCATACCCCTGGAGGCTGGCTGGGCTCTCAGTGCCACCTTCACAAGGTCTGTGCACATCCAGTGGGTGTGATCCGGGATCTCAGGGTGGCCATCGCGGGCATTTCCCTGGCCATCTTTTCATATGTTTGACCATCTCTGTATCGCTTTTTCTTAAAGTCTAGTTCATGTGTTTTGTTATTGCTCCTTTTTCTTATTGCACTCTAGAAATTCTTTCTGGTTTCTGGATGTCCGTTCCTTGTTTATTATATGGTCCCAATGTCATTTAGCAGTTTGTAGCCTATGTGTTTACTTTTTTATGAGGTCTTTGATAAATAGAATTTCTTAATTTTAACTTAGTTTAATTATCAATTTTTCTTTGATGATTAGCACTTTATGTGTGTTTTTGAAAGAAGTTCTTTTCTATCCCCAAATCTTAAAGATGCTATTTTTCTTTTAAAAATGTATATAATTTACCACAGGCATTCATATTTTTTATCTACCATGGATTTTTAGCATGTGCGGCAAGATGCAATTTATTTTCCCTCTCTATATGGATAATTTTTGTAGTAGAGTTTATTTAAAATAGTTCATGCTTTCCCGACTAATAGGCACTGCCATTTCAATCTTGTATTACATTTCCATTTATGCATACATTTCTGGACTTTCCGTTCTGTTCCCTTGATTACTGTACATGTTGGTGTGCTAATACCATATTCTCTTAATTTCTATAACATTTTAATGCATCTAAATAACTGATAGGTTAAGCCTTCTTCATCTTTAACTGTTGAATACTAGTCTATAGAAATATAATAGATTTATTCTATATTCAACATTCTTAGGCATTTTGGTAACTATTACTAACTCTTGTAAATTGTTCTTCACTATTTTTATTTTCTATATTGAGCTAGTTCTCTTTCCTCCTTTCCAATCCAATTCACAATTTTTACTCATTAGGAGGTCTGTCCAAACTTCAAGTACAATGTTGAATAAAGGTATTACAGGTGTCCTTACTGTGCTCCTGATATTAAAAAGAATGCATCTAAGCTTTCTCCATTGAAGCTGATGTTTGCTGGATGCTTTTGGGAGATATTACTTATCAGTTAAAGGAGTTTTCCTCTATTTTTCAGCTGGCAAGAGTTTTTATCATGAAGAGATGTCAAATTTTATCAAATGCTTTTTCAATATATATTGAGGTGATTATTAGAAATTATTAAAATTTTCTTCTGTGTCAGCATTCATCTATGTTAATATGGTGAATTGCATTTGTAAATTGTTATAATGTTGACTTCCTGTATTTTTAGAATAAGCTTCAACTTGATTATAATATTTTCATTTTTTAATAAATATCTCTGGTTACCTTATGTGTTGTTTAGGGGTTACGCATTTATGTTCATGATTATGGTTAACTAGTAACTTCTTGTTCTTTCCTTTTTGGATTGTGATATTAAGGTTACTGTTGTTGAGTAGTGATCCCTATTTCTCTCTCCTGTGGAAGAGTTATATCATATTAAAATGATTTGTTCTTTAAAAGTCTGGTAGTCTGGCTTTTTGTTTTGTTTTGCTTTGGCTTTTTTTTTTTTTTGGAAAATCTTGAAATACTGACCCAATTTCATTACGAGTTATAGGATTTTTCAGATTTTTTATTTATTCTTGATTCTCTTTTGGAAAGTTTGTTTTTCTAGATTTTTTTTTCCATTAGATTTGAATTCTACTCCTGGGGCACTACCGGCCAGCACAGGACACAGAAAAGAAGGGCACAGACAGGTGAAGTGGGGACAGAGGCCCGTACTACGCCCCCCAAACGAGCCCCTTCTGGACGGAGTGTGTTTCTTCTAAGGCTGACAGCCTGTGAAATTGAGTGTAGCAGCTGTGGAGGTTGCCACTTTTTATGGGAAAATGTTGGAGCATGAATATACAACAAAGGAAGTTTTCCAAAATAACTTCTTCAGTGACTGACAAAAGGAAATGACAAGAGAAGAGAGAAAAGTCATCAAGCACCTGGACAAATGTGACTTCACGGAGATCCACAGACACTTTGTGGACAAAGCCACAGCCCAGAAAGCCCTGCCCAAGGAGGAGAAGCGGAAGCTACAAGATGCAGCAGAAAAACTTCAGCAAGAGTTTGGCTACTGTATTTATGGTAGTTACCCAGAAAAAATAGGCAATTTCAAGACAAAGCCACCTGGCTTGTTCCCGGGCCACGTCGACCACCCCAAGATGGAGATGTTGAAGGGGAGAACCCTGCCACAGGACGGGGTCGTCAGCCGCGCAGGAACTGAGCCACCAGCCGGTCACCAGCGGAAAGAGGGGACTTGGACAACACCGTCACGTGGCTGGCTTCGTGGACAGAGAACAACCTCAGCTCCAACAAGTACGTCGTGCTGAACCCAAGCTCGAAGGAAGCTGGAGGGGGAGAAAGATTGGCAGAAGTATGAAGCAGCTCAACGACTGAAAGGGGTTGTAGATGAGATGCGGTCTCGGTATCCGCGAATTGGAAGTGAAGAGAGATGAAAAAAAGCGCACGGTGTCCCTTTCTCTCACGGTAAGCTGGCGCTGAAGGCCTGGAGGGAGGAAGAGGAAGGTACCCTGGCGGAGACCGTGAGCTGCTGCTCCTTGCGTGGAGCACGTCCCCTGCCCCAGAGGCCGACAGCCACCAGCACGCTGTGGAGTTCGACTTCTTTGGTGAGGATACTTGTGTCCAAGAACTTGAAGTTGCGCATGAAAAACGAGGACCCTGGGGACGCCCTGTTTGACAGACTGACTCCCGCAGGCCTGGACACGTGCCTTCAGGACATGAGGGACCGGCTGGCCATCGAGGGGTTCCGGATCTGCAAGGCTGAATCGCAGCGCAGGAGCAGCCTCGGGCACTGACTCATGCTGGGGACAGCGCGGCAGCCGGGATGGCATCTTACGACCAACCGGGCCAGCCGGGCCCTGGCCGTTTCTGCAACCATCAGCGAAGTCCCGAGACCTTCGAGAAGTCGATGCACAATCTCCAAACGAAGATCAAGGCGAAGAAGGAGCAGGTGGCCAAGGCCAGGGCGGAGCTGCGGAGGGTGACGCCGATCACAAGACCCGAGGGGACAGCAAGTCTGGGAGTTTCCTGGGGAAGAGGCGAGGCCACCTGACATGGCTGAGCGAGCAGGCCACAGGTGAGGAGGACAGGCAGGTGGCCTTGGGCACGTCCAAGCTCAACCATCTGGACCCCAGGATCACATCTCCTGGTTGCGGGGCCAGTGGAGCAGATCTACAGCCAAACGCAGAGGTAGAAGTTCGTCTGCGCGCCGGACGTGGCGGGAGAAGACTTCGGATTCTAACAGCAATCTGTCTCCAGCGACATTTTCATAGTGCTTTCGCTATTAAAGCAAATATTGGGGAATTTTGTACCATAAAAAAAAAATGAAAAACATTAAAAATAAAAAAGAGGAAAAAACAGATTTGAATTCTATTGACAGAGTTGTAAATTCTCTTGTCTTTTTAATCTCTGTTACATCTGTTGTTCTGCTTCTTCCTCATTCTTATTTTTTTCAAGTTTTGAAATTTGTATTTTTATTATGTTTAGTTGTAATTAATTTTAAAGTTTCATTTTAATTTCTTCTTTGCCTCATGAGTTATTTAGAAGTATGTTATTTAATTAAAAAGATTATAGCATTTCCTTTTCCATAATTGATTTTTAATTTAATTGCATTGTGGTCAGAGAGAACGACTCTATGATACTAATTCTTTGAAAATTTTTGAGCATGTTTTATGGCCTAATCTGTGCTTTTATGTTTTTAAATATGATATATTGTACTTTAGAGAAGGACATATTCGCTATCAAATCAAGAGTGGCAATTTTATGATTCAAATTTTCTAAATCTTTACTAATTCTCTATCTAGTTGACCTCTTGATAATTAATTCAAAGAACCAAAAGGAATTTCAAAATTTCATATTGCTCAATAGCAATCTCTATGACAACTTTGGAAAACATTGTAACTGCTCATACAATATTAGATTCCATTTCTAAGCTTTGGTCTCTTCCACTAATTCATGTTTTTTATGCAAATATTTTAATCAGTCTATCTTTACAGTAAGTTG
The DNA here is from genome assembly GCA_963575035.1 of Avahi laniger. Lineage (NCBI taxonomy): Eukaryota > Metazoa > Chordata > Mammalia > Primates > Indriidae > Avahi > Avahi laniger. Next base: position 12,353 of record CAUYSK010026820.1, on the reverse strand, counting down.
TAATGCCAGGTAGTACACATATATATCATTTTTATTATATTTTATATGATTTTCTTGGTTATATTTGTTTAATGTTTGTTAAATATCTTTAATATTCAAAAAATATTTCCATATATCCAGAATTTTTTATGTATTTTCAAAGTTTGTCTGTAACTACCTAGCCCCAGGAAATTACGTTCTGTCACTGTAGATTAGCTTTCCCTGTTTTAGAATTTAATCCAGATGAAATCATACAGCATGTACTCTTTTAGGTCAACCTTGTTTTGCTCAAGATAATGATGTTGAAATCCATCCATATTTTTGTGTGTATCATGAGTTAATTCTGGATTATTGATAAGTAGAATTAAAAGTCAGCAAAGGATCCAGATAGATATTTCTCCCAAGAAGATAAACTAATTATTTAGTATTTGCTAACTCAGTGTTCAGGGAGACTTTATGGAACTTAGCTACTATGGCTAATGACAAACTGACCTTGTATGATTGCAGACGCTTTCTCCTATCCTGTGGGTTGTCTTTGTACACTCTTCATGGTATATTTTAAAGCATAGAAGTTTTAAATTTTAATAAAGTGAATTTATATATTATTTCTTTTGCTGTTTTCATGTGTTTGTTGCTATATCTAAGAAGACTTTTCCCAAGCCAAAATCACAAGATTTACCCCTGTACTTTCATGTATGAATTTTCCTAGTTTTACTTTCCACTCTTAAGTTTATATATTTGGAGTTTATTTCTGTGAATGGTATGAAGTAGGGGGTCTGACTTACTGGAGTCCTGTTTCACTATTCCTAGCTGTGGTATCCAGAGGGGTTGAGGGACAATAACCACTCAGGGGTTGCATAACTAGTTCTGTGTACAGTTTTAGGTAGAGGTCATCCTTTTGATGTGGACAGCCAATTGTTCCAGTACCATTTTTTGAAAAGACTATTCTTTCCCCCATTGAATTGTTTTAGCACACTTATTGAAAATCAATTTACCATAAATATAAAGGCATATTTTATATTTACTATGTAATAAATAAATATATACATATATTAATGTAATGTACCACATTAACAGAATGAAGATGTGGTTAGTTTTATATGTCACCTTGAAGGATGTTCTTGGATGTGATTGATAGTAAAATTGATAAATTTTGAGTAAAGCAGATTGCCCTCTATAATGTAACTGAGCCTAACCCAATCAATTGAAGGATTATAAAGAACAAAAAAGCCAGCCTCTCTGAGCAAGAGAGAATTCTCCAGAAGGTGCCACCAGACTTCATCTGCACCACTGGCTCCCCTGGATTTCCAGGCTGCTGGCCTTTGTACTGAACCTGCATCATCAGCTCTCCTGGGTCTCAAGCCTGACAACCCACACTGTGGATTTTGGACTAGCCAGCCTCAATAATAATGTGGGCCAATTCCTGTTACTCTAGAGAAGTATGATTAATAGAGAATTTAATGCCAAGAATGACAGAATCTTCAAGATTAATTTTCTAAATTGGGCCTGTAGTCTGGAATTGGCTGATTAATCTAATTATATTTAAAAACACCAATGTTTTTATTTCCAGTAGTGAAGATATCTCTGAGAATCCATGGCATGATCTGGCAGTATGGATATGCACAATATCACCATTGGATCAAACACTTAGAAGAAGCAAAGATCTGAGTGGTTATCTATATAATACTTTCAAACAATTTTGTCAAACTGACAAGTATAGTGAGATTGGCTGATTGCTCATAATGTTGCTGGACAAACTAGGGAAAGGAAAGGATGCTCTCACTTTAACAGTAGATACCTTGTAAGGCTAGAAATTAAATTTCTTTCATAAATCAGCCACTTGCAGGATGAGATTCTGGGTTTAATTGTCAGCAATCTCAGTCCCATGGCTTCAGGAGATAAACTGTCAGAGCAGACGTAGAAGCTGTAAAGTAATTCATGCAGCACTTGAACTGGAAACTTGAATCCTTGAGTCCTTGAACCCATCCTGTGGTTATTTCCTCAGTCCTGGATTGAATAAGTGTAATACATATACTCAGCAATTGGCAGGATCCCCGTATTGATTACCTGACCTGTGAAGTGAGGGCAATTATGGTGGAAAAGACCAAGTAGAAGCCACTGGAATGCGTCCTACCTAGGAAAGTAGTAAGTCAAAAGCAAGACTGTATTCTGTAGAAATGTCAAGATTGGCACTGCCATCAAAGACTTGAAAGATGCAGAGGTGGCGCTTTTCCCTGCATCCCCAACTCATCTATTTGACCTCTGCAGAAGACAGATAGACCCTGGAAAATGGCAGTGGATTACTATAAGCTTAATTAGGTGGTGAGTCCAATTGCAACTTCTGTACTCAATATGATTTCATTGCTTGAGGAAATTAACACATCCTCTGGTACCTGGTGTGCAGCTATTGATCTGGCAAATGCATTTTCGTTTATCCCTGTTAATAAAGATCATCAGAAGCAGATTGTTCTCAGCAGGCAAAGCCAGCAATACACTGTCGCTGTCTTACCTCAAGGGTATATCAACTCTCCAGCCCTACATCATAATTTAGTTCACAAGGACCTTGATTACCTCTCTCTTTCACAGGATATTATGCTGGTTCATTACACTGATGTTATGCTAATTGAAACTAGTGAGCAAGAAGTAGCAACTACTCTAGACTTATTGATAAGACATTTGCATGCCAGAGGGTTGGACATTAATCCAAGAGAAATTCAGGGGCCTTGTACCTCACTGAAATTTCTAGAGCTCTAGCAGTGTGGGGTATTTTGAGATACCCCTTCTTATGTGAAATACAAGTTGTTGCATTTGGCCCCTTGTACAATCAAAATAGAGTAACAATACATAATGGACATCTTTGGATTTGGGAGGCAATGTATTCCTCATTCGGATGTGCTACTCCAGCTCATTTACCAAATGACCTAAAAGCTGCTAGTTTTCAGTGGTTCCCAGAACGAGAGAAGGCTCTGCAGCAGAGACAGACTGCTATGCAAACTGCTCTGCTGCTTGGGTCATATGATTCATAAGATTCAGCATTACCTGAAGTATCAGTGGCACATAGGGATGCGTTTGGTACCTTTGGCAGGATCCTACATGTGAATCACACTGCAGATCCTCAGAAAATCTCTGCCATCCTCTATGGCTAACCACCACCCTCTTGAAAATCAGCTTAAGGACTGTTATTGGGCCTTCATAGAGACTAAATGATGGATTGCAACCTGAGCAGCCCACACTCAAGAGTGTTACCCAACCCACCAAGTCATAAAGTTGAGGTGCACAGCAGCACTCTATCACCAAATGAAAATGCTATGCATGAGATCAAACTCAAATAGGCCCTGAAGGCACATGTAAGTTACATGAAAAAGTCTCCCAAATACCCGAGGTTTCCACTCCTGGTACACTGCCTTATTGCTCTCTTCTGCACCTGTGCCTCATGGGAGTTCCCAAGAATCAGTTGACAAATGAAGAGAAGACTTGGGCCTGGTTTACAGATGGTTCTGCATGATATGCAGGCACCACCTGAAAGTGCAGAACTACAGCACCACAGACCCTTTCCGGGGTATCTTTGAAGGAAAGTGGTGAAAGGAAATGTCCCCAGTGGGCAGAACTTTGAGCAGTGCACCTGGTTGTGCACTTTGCTTGCAGGGACAAATGGTCATATGTATGACCATATAATGATTCATGGGTCATAGCCAATGGTTTGGCTGATGGTCAGAAACTTGAAGAAACATGATTGGAAAATGAGTGACAAGGAAATTTGGGGAAGAATTTCTGTGAATCTTGAGTCTGTGAATAGACTTTTCTGGAAATGTTAAGATATTTGTGTCTCATGTAAATTTTTTCCAAGGAGTGAACTCAGCAGCAGAAGATTTTAATAATATCACAGGATAACTTCTATCTGTACCAGTCAGTCTCCTTCCTCAGCCACCCCTGTTGCCATCTAATGGGCCCATAGACAAACTAACTGGTCATGGTGGCAGGGATGGAGGTTGTGCATGGACTCAGCAACACGGGCTTCCAATCACCAAGACTGACCTTCTTATGGCTACTGATGATTTCCTAGTCTACTAGCAGCAGGACCAAGCCTAAGTCTCTGGTAAGGCACCATTCTCTGGTGTGATCATCCAGCTACCTGGTGGCAAGTTGATTACATTGGAGCACTTCCATCATGGAAGCAGCAATGTTTTGTTCTTACTGGAATAGACAATTACTCTGGGTGTGGATTTGCCTCCCCTGTATACAGTGCTTCTGCCAAAGCTACCATCTGTGCACTTACAGAATGCCTTATCCACCATCACAGTATCCCACATATCATCGCTTCTGATCAAGGAAATCCCTTCACAGACAATGAAGTGTTGCAATGGGCCTATGCTCATGCAAATTACTGGTCTGTTCTCCACCATCCTGAAGTAGCTAACTTGGTAGCATGGTGAAGTGGAAGATGAGTTACAAAGCCAGCTAGGTAACAGTAGCTGGCAAGGCTACAGCAAGATTCTCCAAAAGGCTGTATATAGTCTAAATCAGTGTCCAATATAGGCTGCTGTTTCTCCCATAGATTCATGAGTCCAGGAATTTAGGAGTGAAAATATGGGAGATACCACTCACCATTACTCCTAGTGACCTACTAGTGATTTTTTGCTTCTTATTTCCACAACCTTATGCTCTGCTGGCCTAGAGGTCTTATTCCAAATGGAAGAATGCATCCGCCAGGAGACACAACAGTGTTTCCACTGAACGGGGACTTGAGATTACCGCTCCACCACTTTGGGTTCCTCATGCCCCTACATCAATAGGCAAAATGAGAGTTATTATGCTGGCTGGGGTGATTGATCTTTGTGACTGTTTAAGTCATATTCTCTGTTGGTATTCTACTAATATTATTCATCACATTCCTTTATAGTCTTTATTTCTGTAAGTTCAGCAGTGATGTCCCCTCTTTCATTCTTGATTTAGTAACTTGTGACTTGTCTCTTTTTCTGTTGATCAGTCTAGTTAAAGGTTTGTCAAATTTGTTGATCTTTTTGAAGAACCAACTGTTGCCTTGCTTGTTTTTTTATTTTCATATTTTATTTTGCTCATTTATGCTCTACTGTTGCCTTCTTTCTGCTTGCTTTGCATTTAGTTTGCTCTTCTTTTTCCAGTATCTTAAGGTAGTCACTTAACTGAGATTTTTCAGTATAGGAATTAATAGCATAAATTTCGCTCTGAGCACTGCTTTAGCTCTTTCCAACAAGTGCTGCTATGTTATGTCTTCATTTTCATTCACCTCAAAGTACTTTATAACTTACCTTTTGATTTCTTCTTTGACCCATTTGCTATTTAAGAGAGTGTTCTCTAATTCCCACATTTTTTAAAGTTACTTATTTAATTTCTAATTTTATTCCATTATGATTAGAAAACATATTTTGTATTATTTTAATCCTTTTAAATTTACTGAAGCTCTTTTATTTTTTTATTTTTTTTCAGCATATTATGGAGTTACAAATGTTTAGGTTACATATATTGCCTTTGCCCCACCTAAGTCAGAGCTTCAAGAATGTCCATCCCCAGACGGTGCAAAGATGTGGAAACAACCCAAGTGCCCATCAATACATGAGTGGAGTAATAAAATATGGCACATGTGTATCATGGAGTTCTACTCACCACAAAAAACAATGGTGATCTAGCACCTCTTGTATGATCCTGGATAGCATTGGAATCCATTCTACTAAATGAAGTATCACAAGAATGGAAAAACAAGCACCACATGTACTTCCCATCAAATCGGTATTAACTGAAGCTCTTTTAATGACCTATCATGTGGTTTATCCGGGGAAATATTCTATGTACACTTGAGAAGTATATGTATTCTGCTGTTATTTGGTCAAATGTTCCACATGTGTCTATTATTTCTAGTTGATTTACAGTGTTTGAATCTACTATTTTCTTATTGATCTTCTATCAGACTGCTACACCCACTATTGAAAGAGGTGTATGGATGTTTACTACTATTGTTTTTTTTAATTTTCCATTTCTCTCTTTGATTCTGAGTTGTTGCTTTGTGTATTTGGGGGCTCTGCTTTTAGGTGCATATATGTTTCTAATTGCTATATCTTCCTGGTGGACTCAAATTTTGTCACTTTGAAATATCTCATCTCTAGTAACATTTTTATCTAAAAGTCTATTTTGTATGATTTTAAGTATAGCTCCTCCCTCTGTTTTTACAGTTGCTTATTGGATGATATATCTTTTTCTATACTTTTACCTTCATCTTATTTGTATCTTTCAGTCTAAAGTGTATAGACAGTATATAGTTGCATACTGTTTTTATTTACTCTGACAATGTACGTCTTTTGAATACATTTTTAAATCTACAGAAAAAAAAATCTTCCATAAAATAGGTACATGGTGACACATCCATGTCAGGATATTTGAGTTGTGCTTTTCTGAGGCACATTTTGGTGCATTTTTAAACACCTAGTTAGCAAGGTACCTGTCCTCACTTAAAAGGGGGCATTCTATGAAGGATGGCTGGAGTATGTGTCCTCTCTCAGTGAAGGAACTGATTAGCGCATGTAGATCTCACAGCCAGGTAGGGAGTGGTTTCATTATTTTGCAGTTTAATAGTTGACCATGGTTCAACCTCTCACCACCAGACAATTGACTCTCCCACCAACAAGAAAAGAATTATTCAGTTTTGTTTCTCAATGACCTTTGAAATGTCCATAATAGGCTACAGTTTAACTAAACATGATCACCAAAGGGTTCCCGTAGCTTCTCTCTAACTTTCTCAAACACACACACAGTTTTAATAGGCAGATGTATACTCATCAGGGTAATTCAAAAGAAGCCCCTTAAAATCCTAAGAAAACAGGTGACTACTTACTCACATATCTCTGTAAACTCCTTTGCACCGATGTTTAGCCTCAATCCCCTGCTGACTATAATTTAAGTACAATTTATAATTTAAGTCGAAATCCTGATTGCATTTAGTTTGCTAGTGACAGAATCAATTCATTTTGTTCAGGAAAAGTGATGCATTGGCTGCCAGGCTTCCGGTCTCTGGGAAAACAAGGTTTCCCATCTCTCTGTATTTTGGAGTTGGCTGCCTTTCCCTCCTGACATTTACAATAAGCAGAATTAAGCATCGTCTCCCCTACTCGGAGGTCAGGGACAGTATATTCTGATCTGTCGTCCAGAGAAAGCCAAGCAGAATGACTTCATCAACAACAGAGCAGGTTCTTTATGAAGAGTCGACAAACGAGGAGAGGTGTTTAGTTAGTGGTAAAGCAGACTGTGACACATTAGCATTGCTGCGCAGTGTGTCACTAACCAGGATAAAAGAACTTACATAAGGGAATAATAATAGCAGACAGGTGTGTGGTACTGCAGCTATTAGGTGCATGCAGATGGCCCTGTCTTCAAGTATTTTTAGATTTGTTTCTTATAAGCAACCACTCATTCAATTCTTACATAGTTCCTCAACCCCACACATTACTAATTTGAAAATCAACCTTTCTTCAGACCTTTTAAATTTCATAATGAGTTTAAATCAACAAAATTTGGCACTATGCATAGATCTGAAAAAACTAAGTGCAGCTATTTTCCCTTTAAGTAAGGTGAAGCTGCCAAATCATTCAGGTAAACTACGAGAGCGAACATTGATGGCAAACACCTGGGAAAAAACACTGTCACTAAAATGAAAGGCCTTTCCTCCTATCTGTCCACACCGGTCTAGTGATCTGCAATCTGCTGTGGGTTTCGCCGTCAGTGATAAACACCAGACTCTCCCATCATCCGCCTGCCTGTCAGTTAAAGACTGGCCCAGTGGGTCCATCACAGGTGCTGGGAGGACTGGCTGAGGCTGAGGGACAACCAGGAAGACAGTCAGGTGCAGAGATCAGTGCGTGAAATGCCTGATCCCAGGTGAGGACACACAGGGATGTGTTTCTCAAATACACCCCAAGCTGCTGAGTGTTCCTGATGTCCTGGTCACTGTGCTTATTCTCTCAGTACCTCACCACACCCAGCAAGGTGTGAGCAACCTCCTCTCTTAAGAGTAAGAAAACTAGCTTCTTAGGAATAAGTTGCCGGGAGATGGAGGTGAGCAAAGTAGCTTTGAGACAGGTCTCTGGCACCAAAGCCTGTCTGTCCTTCCTTACATACCTCCTGCCTCGCCACAACACTGGAGCCTGAACACAGCAGCCTGACTCTAGAGCCCAGGGCTTTAGCCACCAGATGGATTGCAACTCCCCCCACAGGATGTGGAAGCCCAGCTTCCCCAAATTGCAGAGGAGATTGGATCAGTCAGGATTGGGTTCTGTTACAAAAGACAGAAGCAGGTTTACCAGAGGCTTAAACAAGACACGTGCATTCCACTCTTACCTGAACGTCCAGCTGCCCAAGATGGACATGCCACTCCATGTTGTCAGCAAGCCAGGCTGCCCTGTCCTGTTTCTCTGCCACACATGACCTCAAACGATGGCCCATGGTAGCCCTTCTCTTTTCCAGGCTGTGGGATGGATGGAGGAAGGAACACAGTAGAAGAACTGCAAAGGCCCACATCAACTGTCTCTCCGGAAGGCCTGCATGCTGCTGCCGTGCTTTTTCTGTGCTTTGTGTCATCACATGGGCACAATGGAGTGCAAGGGAGGCTGGGAAGCGCAGTCTTCCTCCCAGATGGCGTGTGTCAGCTGCAAGCTTCGATACAATGGGGAAAGTTGGGGGTTGTCAGTAGGCTCTGCCAGGACAACCTCCAGGGAGGGTGGGGCTCCACTTGCACCTGTGAGAAGCCCTGTGAGAGACACGCCTTCTCCTCCCCTCCCCATGGACTGTGAATGTGTCTGTCTTTATATGCACATCTATTAAATTGTCCTATAGTCTCGTCAATGACTGACAGCGATGCCGTTCTGGATAGTGGGCTACACAGAGGAATGGAGGGGTGGGAGGTTTGTGGGTGGTGAGCCACATCGTGTGTGGGCTGCTGTTTTTTTCATGGTATCAGTTGTCAGTTTTGTCACAGAGCTCGTATCAGAGGGAAGTTGAGGTCTGGAATTCATGTTCATTTTCTGAAGGTAAAGAGAAGGAAAGACATGAGGTGACTATGTCCAGCCAGTCACAAACTTGGGGACCAAGCTACCCACTGCCTGGGCCTCCCCTTCTCCATCACTGGGACTGCTAATGTCTCTCTGAAAGAAGAGTAAATGGTGACCATGGCTGGGAGGGGGGCAGAGCACCCTGGGACCTGAGCACTTGCCCATCTTTCACCCTGAAAGATCTCCATGCAACGTTCCACAGAGCAGTGGCCTTGTGCAGAGCAACAGGCCAGATACAGACACATTTTTATTTTTTCTTGAACGTGTTGGGTCTCACAGAGGAATGTTTCTGCTGATCCAGCAGCAGGGCTGGGGCACAGAGCCCAGAGACCTCTGTCCTTTGCACCTTTCTGTCCCGGTCCCACACCTGACCACAGCTCTCTGCACCCTTCTGTCTTCACACAAAACCAGGCCTGGCCAGGGACAAGCAAGCTTAAGACTCTGCCCCCACCTGCTGAGGGGCCCCCTGCTCACATGATGGTGTCCTGCCCTGCCCAGCGTGGCACCTCCCAGGAAGGGTCAGTGCACCAGGACTTGGAGAATGTCAGATGACAGCCACTGCAGGAGGATGTGGGGTCCAGGATAATTCCTGCAGAACCAGCTGAGTCCAGCTCTGCCTGGTGGAAGCCCTGCACATTCTGGAAACAGGCTCTGATCCCAAATGAGCACACCTTTCCTATAGGAGATTCACTTTGCTCCAGTGGTCTGTGGAAGCAATGGAGATGCTAACGCTCTCTCGGTTGAAATGACAACTAACTTTAAGAGACACCAAGCCTGCGTAATTCATCCTGAAAGTCTGGAAAGTGCCACATCATACCTTGATTACTGACAACCCAGTTTAGCTTTTTTTCCCCATATTTTATTCTCACAACAGAGCACCCCTTTTCTATAGCTCTGTGAGATAGCTAATGGAAGGATGCATCTTAGATAACCAGGAAATTTGAGTTGGGACTTTTGTCCTCAGTTTATCATCCTCTAAGTTGGGTTCTGGCCTCGGGACACAATCAGGAAGAAGAGAAATGAGAGCTCGGGAGCCCCAAGGTTTTCTGAAGGGATGACATTCAGAAGTTTCCCTTCCCAGGTGTCTGTCTGGCTTGGTATTAATGAAAATGTTAAGAAAAAATTTGTGCCAGCGTCTTAAATTGCTCAAGAGGATTGCCCAATTTGAGAAAATTAGCTTTATTAGAAAGGCAGACAGTTCCTTTAATAGGAAGCCTGGTATCCACCACCTGGGACATGCACATTGGCTCTCTCCAGTCCCTGGGCCTGAGTCACCCAGGGCTGGGACCCCCACAGCTGCGTACCACAGTGACCTGGCCCAGAGAGCTGCTCACCACACCGCCTGGGCCGGTGCCACGTCCCAAAGCACCCCGAGCCCAGGCGGCCATTTCCTCCTCCATCCCCAGCCTAGACCACTCCTCACATGAGGCTGCTTCAGCCCAGCCTGAGTATGGCATCCTAGCCTGCCCATGCGAGGACGACCCAGCTTGCCCTGTGTCACGTGTCCCAGTCCCACCGAGATTGAACTTCCTGGCCCCTTGGGAGGTTCCGGCCCCCCACCCGCACCCCTCCTCCTGGACTACTCGGTTCTCTCCTAGCGCCTCCCCCTGCCTGTGCCAGCAGCCAGAGAAGCAAGGGCAGGATGGGCTCTTCGAGGCACTCTTGGGTCCCCTGTACTTCATTCCTTGTACTTTCTAGGTGTTCTTTTGACAGCTGTTTGGAGCCATTGGGATGGAGACAGCAATGTGGGGCTAAAAAAATGTACCCTCCCTGTGTGTAGCACTGCGTTGACCTTTGACAGACTCCAGGTGTCCCTGCAGCAACCGAGCAACGGGCAAAGGCGGCGTCTCCAGGCCCTTCCTCAGCTTCAGACCTGCTCTGGGACCTGGGGCCCTTATGCTTCCCCTAAATCCTACCATCCCCTAAATCCACAGCCCCTCTTCCTGCAGACATGCCAGGTATGAAAAGAAAAGAAAATCTCAGTGCCTTCCAAATTTATTATGCCAAGGGGAAAAGTTACACCCCGGAAACTGAGTCATGTAACAGACTGTTTATCTTCCCCGGTGAATGACTGTTGCTTCCTGACCTTTGTGTCGAGAGTTATGTATTATCGACACTCTATTCTTCACTCAAACGTACACCAAGTGTCATGACCTCTTCACAACAGAATGTGAAGCCACCCCCTCAGAGTGTAATCAATAGTAGCCAATTGCACTGTATATCTGTCTTTGTATGGAAAATGCATTCTGTTCAGCACCTCCATTTCTGTATATATAAAGGATCTTCATTTTTCCCCACACCGGGAGCAGTGATCACCATTCTTTAGTGTCCTTGTGTCCCCAGACTGCAGCCCTAACACTTTGTGCTTGAATAAATACTTTTGACTGGATCCTGAGCTTTTTGATTATTTTGGGTTGGCACAGGCTTTCAGGAACCCTCGAAGGAACCCTGAGTCTAGCCAGGTCCTCCAAGGCATGAGACTCACACACTCACCTACATACCCTGCAGAAAGCACAGTCAGAGACTGCTGGCTGGACCCACACTGAATCTCACTACAGCATGTGAGTCAAAAGACACATATAAAAGCATCCGCAAAATATGAGCAGATTTATCAGTGGATTTATAATGAATGATAAACTCCAGCTCCAGTCCTTTAACAGAGATCTCCTTTTGTTGGATAAAAACACGTTGCTTATTTTTCCATTCTTGGGATACCTCGCTTAGTAGACTTATTTACCCAGCAAACATGTCTCTTTATCTGGAATTGGGCCATGTGGCCACTCCTGAAACAATAGCTGTGACCAAGGTGTGGGATTTTGCTTATTATCTTAGGCCTGGTTTGCGAGCCTCACCCCTAGAGCCAGGGGTGGAGTCATAACCCTTAAATGACATGGGCTGCACATGAGGAAGGTGTCCACATTCAAATAAAATTGGGATGTATACCGAGGCGAGGGGTAAATGTCCTTCTCACCACGCCTCTGTCCAAGTACTGTGGGTATGTAGAATTTGCCATACTGCACCCTCACTCTAAGCTGCCTTGCCATGGTCTCTCTGAGGAGAGGTCTTTCACGTCTCTGAATGATCTGTGACATTGATTTCCTGCATTTTTCAAGTTTTCAGTCATCCTCCTTGTTAATTTACTTCTTGCAGTTGCTGTCATCTTTTTTTTTTTGAGACAGAGTCTCACTCTCTTGCCTGGAGCGAGTGCCGTGGCGTCAGCCTAGCTCACAGCAACCTCAAACTCCTGGACTCAAGCAATCCTACTGTCTCAGCCTCCCAAGTAGCTGGGACTACAGGCAT